>SOPF01026928.1:139022-151001 GCA_012979155.1 Hypericum perforatum
AAGCTTGAAGTATTTTCCAGAATTGAGACTAAGTGTCCAAATTCAAACGGTACGACCGTGAGGGTGTGTCCCTGAGTGTGAGAGTTCATCCTTGCTGATTCCTGGCCGTTCTACTTGTAGAACACCTCGTGATCAATCAACGGCAGTTGTTGAAAGACACGAGTTTATCCATTCTGATCGTGAGTTTGTAAGTGTTCGAGCTTGTTGATACCTCTTTTGTGTAAATTACAATCTCTCTTGAGTGAGTTTAGAATGCCTAAGCTTGTGTGAACTAATTTTGTGCAAGTTTCATTCGGATTAGATTGAGTTGAGTGTAGAACAAGAATCAGTAAGTTAGATTGAGTGAAATCAGATCCTATGCTGCGTCATGCAGGGTTTTGATGGTAACATCATTAATCCGCAGAAGTTGGATAGGTTTGAGTTTCTAATGGGAGAAGACATTGAGGTTAATGCAGCATCGAGGATTATCGATGAGGGCTATTCGGGCACTCTTTGTTCGATGTTGTACCCTCCATCAGTTTCAAGCTCCGAAGAAGGATTGATCCACTATCAGGGATGTGATTTTGAACGTCAATTAATGAGGTACCCTGGATCCATAAAATAGTATTTGTATTGTATTTGTAAATCATGAGGACCAGATTATAGGTACGAGAGTTTGCAGAACTTAGGGAGGAGCACAATCTCAATCTTTTGACGATACTTCTATACTACAATCTCAATATCGTTATGAGCCTAAGTTTGTTAGGCCTAGATTCACAAACAATATCAAGTTTACTGCGATAAATGAATGAAAGCTATGATCTAAACCAAGTTGTCATCCTTGATCCATGATCATACATACATCAAATAAAACTAAGTCTATAAAGAACGAAGAACAAGAAAGTTGTAATTTAAATCAAGCTGTCACTTTTGATTCATGCAAACATTGGTCAATCAATCAATCAAGTACCTAACGATTGAAGTTTATGATCGTAATCAAGCTGTCACTCTTGACTCATGAATGTATACACAATCAATTAATCAAACAACAATAACAAAGAGATTGAATATAACAACAAAACTCCTTGCTAATGAGAATGAAAGTACCTTCTTGATCAATGATTCAAATGTTGCTTACAGCCTTCTTGTCTCAAGAACACAAAATAAATCTAACAAATCAAATCTAGAACTTGGAGATTGCTAATCTAAAAAATGGATGATCTTCTTCTCCTCTCTAAGCTGTGTTCTTTGCCTTCCTACTCCCCCTTTTGTCCTCTCCTGTGAGTGCTTGCCACCCCAGCTTTAGACAAAACCAAGTGGGAAGTTTGGTGAGGCAATTGTTTATGTTCCTTGTCGAAGGCCAGCGTACGCTGGGGTCAGCTACTACCCCTTTTTTCTCTTTCTCCTCTCCTGGTTCGAACAAGGCCAGTGTACGAACAATATCCAAAAATACAAAATAAAGTCTAAAAACTAAAATCTACAACTTGGAGGATTTCTTGGTTAAGCTTTCTTTTTCTTCTTCTTTTTCTTCCAAGCTCTTCTCTTTTTCTCTCCTCTCCAAGTTGTGTTGCAATGGCAGCCTACTGCCTTTCTTGTCCTTTGCCAAAAGTTGTGGGCCAACCAACTTTAGACCAAGCTGAATGGGAAGTTAGGTGAGCAATTCCCCTTGTCCCCTGCCGTAGGCCAGCGTATGCTAGGAAGCCAGCGTACGCTGGGGTCGCATTCTGCCCCTTTTTGCCTCTTTCTCTTCTTCTGGCTTGGACGAGGCCAGCGTATGCTAGGAAGCCAGCGTACGCTGGGGTTAGCTACTGCCCCTTTTTGCTCTTTCTCCTCTTTCTCGCTTCTCTTCCTCAAACTAGCCCAGCGAACGCTGGGTGGCCAGCGTTCGCTGGCCTTGCATTCTGCCCCTCTTTGTTTTCTTGCCTTCAAGCCTCCAATCTTTGCTCAACTCGTTGCTTATGACCACCGATCTTTGCTCCGACTCCTCAATGCTCCTAAACACCTACAAAACACACAAAAGCAATAGACAATCTTCTCCTTGACCAAACAAACAAAATGAAATAAAAGAAAGACAAAACTCGACTTAACAATTCCTAAAAACACGACGAAACATGACAAACTAAAGCAAAACGAATGCATGTTCTCACATGCATCAGGTATTCCTATCGTGATTTACCGTGGTAGATTTTTATTGAAGTCTGTGGTTGCGACCATTCAGCGATGAATCCGGCACGTTCCGTCTATGATACCGCTTGAATGGTCGAGGTTACTGCTACAGTTGCTTCACTTTGAAACTGCAAAATTTCTTGTACTTGTACTCCGATTTCATTGTAAATGCAATTTACTGTCAAAAATTTATGCATGTGATCTCAGGATTAAAGGTCGACAAGCCCGCGGATTGCAGCGTAAATACATGACAAGTTACGCATGTGGTGTTTCTCTTATTATGCATTAGCTAGTCTCTAAATGCTTTTCTTCGTATAGCTAACATAGTCTCGGATACATGGTCCAACTAGCATTCCAATCGGTCGGATCGTTACTCAGAAAATTTGTAATTGCGGAAATTTTAGGAGATTAAACGGGAAGTGGGTGACAAGGAGCCAGCTAAAAAGAGTTCAACTGAAGAGTACTTCCAAATTTTATTCAGTACGTATCAGTGCACTCGGACATCCTGCGAATAATACATCGACTTGTTTTGAGTTTTAGCTTGACAAAACTAACACCAAGAATAGCCATGTGAGATTTTTTGGGTATATAACTCGGTGAGATGTTGATAGTTACCTAACCGAATTGAACTAAACTATTAAATTTGTAATTAGATGACAATTATATAGGAATCATTGATGTCTAATCAGGGTCGTTCACTTACTCTTTTTTAGTTGACTTGTAATTAATATAACATGTTAATATGAACCAAAAGCAATAACGTGTAAAAGCGAGAAAGAACGAGACACAAAATTTACGTGCAAAACTCTTACAGGAAAAAATTACTAGTGCACGACAGCTAGAAATTTTACTATGATCGAGAAACGTTACAATCTGTCTCCATCACACAAATTGTCTTCTGTCATAAGACCTACAAAGATGCATATTTATAGCGATAGCTAAGTAAATCTAACCCTATTTACGGATTAGGAAATCCTGTTGGACCAGCGACTATTGGGCTTCTAGTGGTCGCTGAATCCGTGAGACAAACTCGGAACTAGCGGTCGTTAGGGATGTAGCGGCCATTGGGTCTGTTAAGTAGTCTCGGAGCTAGTGGTCGTTGAAAATTCGGATCACCTAAAAATAACATAACAAGTAGCTACTCTATTGACTGATTGGATGATATAAGCTTCAATATCACTGCTAATTAAGTAGGACTGATATTGTGTTTGATAGCAATTTCCGCCATATAATGAAACATTAATAAATCAACTGTCCTGGTACTTAATAAATAAACTGTCCTCGTAATTAGAACTTACATGCTTTGTTTACCAATAAAAAAGAAAGCTGTTGGACTTCGACCCAAATTTGTTATATTGGGTTTATTGAAACCCATGTTTTTTTTTTGGTGGAATGGTGAGTGACGAATCACTCTTGCATTAGAAAGAAACTGCGATTACAAAACAGGCATATGGGACTTGTCATCCTCAACAAGAGGGACACAGTCAACTGATGAGTTCTCAAGAATGTTACAGCAATACAGAGAGGCTCAAAAGCATACTTAGCTAACCAATCTGCTACTTAGTTACATTCTCTTGGACAGAATAAGATTTCAACATGCCCGTGAAGGTGAACGAGGTCCCTGTATTTACTCACGAGTAGCGCAATCGGGTTGCCCTTTTTCACGCCCTCGGCCAAATACTTTATCGCTACTTGCGAGTCCAACTCCACAATTAATGGGATAAATTTACCTTGGACTGCAACTTGGAGGCCTCTTAGTAATGCCCACATTTCAACCCATATAGCATTACAATATCCTAGTTCTTGCTGAAACCTAAGCACCATGTACCCGATTCGTCTCTTAACACACCTCTGCACCCTGCTGGTCCCAGGTTGCCCTTGGAGCATCCATCCATGTTTAACTTGAAACCATTATAGGGAGGGGTCTAGTAAACCAATCTGTCTCTACTTGCCTCCTTTCTTTCCACGATCCCATTCCTCCAAGCTTTGTCAAAATCCGCAGCTTGTTTCATAACAAAGGCCTTCTTCTCCCCAATAAAAGCCAAGTCTATAAATACAAGGAGATTTCTCTACTTCCATTTCCACCAGCAATTCGTTGCAAAAATTAAATTCCATGGTAAGGACGCGGTCTCCCTTCTGTCTGCAGCAAGGTTTTGTTGAAGCCAACCACTCAGGTCTACCGAGTAGAATTGCTTGGATTTACTTGCGGGGATGAGCTCTAACCAGAGCTTCTTAACCACGGTGCAATCTCTTAGCAGGTGGAGAATAGATTTTGGTTCTGACTTACAGTGCAAGCAATAGGGGTTAGTGCTCATCTTCCTTTTAAAGCATTCCATGTTTGTCAGCAAGTGGCCTTTTGAACAGGTCCACAAGAATAGCCTTACTCTTTCTGGCACTTTCACTTTCTAGACCACACTCCACCTATTGTTGCTCGCTGGTTCCGTGGGAGGTTCTCCTATAACTGCCAAGTATGCCGACTTCGAAGTGAATTCACTTGAGTTGGAGTGTCTCCACGATAGAGATTCTATTGACTGTCCTTGCTCATCAACAATCATGGCTGTCAGTTTCTGTTTACAGGTTACAGGGATTAAATGCTCCAATTCTTCCCTGACGAACGTGTCGAAGACCCTCAAAATAAACCGATATCTACGGCTTACTAGTTTGTAGCAAGTAAGTGGAAATACCGAGTCAGATCCAAGGAGGAAAGAATATTCAATTAATCTAACTATTAAAACAAGAAAGTAAAATGGGGGAAGAGTTGTAAATGATTAAAAGAAAAACTAAACTAAGAAAATGAAAAGAAATATGAATGCAAAAACAATGAGAAATAAACGGTAGATTCAAGGTCGGAATTCCACGTGGTCGATCATCGGATCACTAAGGATATCTAATTTATTTAGCAAATAGGGGTAAATCTCCCGCAACCGCAAAGAGACCACTAACATCCTATAATCAACTAGCCAGCGACCGCATAACTAGTTGTTTATCATCTCATATGCCAGGGCAACTATAAGACAATAGCATTAAGAACAGATGTTCCTACTCCTAGCGATTATACTCAAAACCTTGGTATGTACAAACTAGCCTTACTTATTCCTAGTTAATCAGTTTGGTAACAATCGTTCCTCGCAAAATTAACTTTGCTCCTAGTTCAATTCCTAACTGCAACCGCTAATCAGAAATCGATGGCATATGAGTTCTAGAATAAATTCACGACCGTAAATTATTCAAGAACAATATTAAGAACAAGCAATAAACAAATACTAAGATGAATAAGATTAAATAAACAAGATCCTCACAACCATGGGTTCCTCCTCAAATCTACCAAGAGGATTAGTTCCTCATAATAAAATAAAATCTAAACTACGGAATGGAAAATATGCGATGAATGGGGGAGAGAAGAAAAAAGAGAGAAGATAAACTAAATCTAATAGGGTTTTATAACCCTCCTAAACCTAAAAACCTAAAAGGGTCGACCTAAAGAGTCCTAACTTGTCAGGAAAGTGAATTTCCAATATTGTCCCCGAATTTCCATCAAATAAATTCTGCCAGATTAGCCTTCAGTGTTTTGGCCATAACTTTCTCTTCCGGACTCCGATTCGCGCATTTTGTATATTGCCGAAAAGAGGAAAGATAGATCTTCAATTTCGTGTCTCATAGACTTCTCCAAATTCTGCTTAGAAACTAACAAAAAGGCCCCTCCAAAGCAGCTGTCCTTCTAGACTCCTCCTCCATGTATAATTCCTTACCAAAATTGCCTCTTTTCCTATAAAATAGCACAGAGAGTCCATTAGTCACCTAAAACTCAAAAGATAACTAAAACAATATGAAACTAAATACAAAAGTACAAAATCGACTCAAAATCCTATACGTTTAATGCGTGTTTTAGACACACATCAAACATCCCCACACTTAAACTTTGCTTGTCCCCAAGCAAGACTCAAACTAAGACATAGACTCAAAAGACAAAAAATCAAAAAAAACAAAAGAAAAGATATAATACATATACACACACTAGATATTGGCAACTCGAGCACTTGCATTTTAACCACATTGAATCAATGAGCTATTAACAACAGACTATCCCTAGGAATTCCAATGCCAAGTTAATTTCACAATTCAAGTCCAGCCCACAAATCAAACTAGTTCTCCATAATTTTAATCATTAAAAAAACACTGAAGACCACTAGAGACTCAACATCAATAAGCACAAGGCATGACTGGATATTAAGGCACTTATAATGCTGTTTAGCTTGGCCTCATCCCAAAACATTTTAGGTCAGCGTGGTTAGCACTCAACTTGCATGGCACTTGGGACTTCACTCTTGGATGTCAATAGGCCAAATTTTACAACTTTTTTGTTGCTCCAGTTACACCTATAACTATCCTCAAGCTCCATCCTAGTTAGGCCGGAGACTACTCTACCTCCACTTGTTTACCTGACTACTGCCCTTCCGCCAGCATTCTTTCTCATTCCACCTTGCTTTCCACATTCCACATTCTAATTTTTTTTCTTTCTTTCACATCCCTTAAGAACATTTTTTTTTCTTTCAAGAACATAGAAGAGCAACAAGTTTTTTTAGTTAGTCCTCACTCAAGTTAGTAAAAATATTTTCATGATACAAGCAGGAGTTGGTTACTACAGCCGTGCCACCTGAATTCTCTCAAGTGTTCTATCAGTCTTGCACACTAGTGGTCACTTAATCCAATTATGAGATTTTTGAAAAGCAAGAACTAATTCTCAATATAGGCTTTATCATATTCTTGCTAATTTTATCCTGGCACGAGCTTTCCTAAGGATCTTAAGTCGCTAAAGGCTCAAAAATCCAAGGTTGCAAGTTTATGCATGTAGTTGTCTCGACACACAAAACAAACTAAAAATTACCTAAACATCCCCACACTTAGAGAACAACATGTCCTCATGTTATAGGGTGACCTAAAAATAAAAATAAAAATAATGAAACATACTTGACACACGAGAAAAATAAGAAAACGAAACACAAACAAAAAGGAAGAGAAAAAGAAAATAAAAAAAATTAAGCAATTGAGTTTAGGGTTCAAGGACTCCCTCGGATAGTGCTTTGCTTGCTTGAAGTAGCGGTAGTTCGAAGTTGATCTTGTACGTGTCATGAATCGGAAAAGAGTGCAAAGATGTTCAATAGCCGTGAAAATCGGGATCCTTTTCAATATGTGTTGATCGGCTCGGCTAAGCTCGACTTGGCTTTGGCAGCCTTCAAGTTTGCTCATGGTGTGAGGTTGTAGTATGACTTTGTCCATCTTTTGTTAAATATTATTGTTCTTGTAAAAAGTCTCAATGAATTATATTAAACATAACAGGATATATAATAACGAATCATTTAAATTAAGTGGACAAATTAATTTAAGGAACGCTGCGACAAGGGAGTAAATTTGTCTGTTCACTTCGTCGCTGGGAGGCTCCTTCGTTGCAATGGAATTAAAATAAAGGGAGGCCCTGTCCACTTCGTCATGAAGTCCTTTCTTCTCTGCAACAGAATTCATTTTTGGGCTGTACACTTCGTCACATTGTAAATTGATGGCTGCGAGAGAAAAGAAATTAAAAATTCATGGCAGCAATTAAAAACATCATGAGCAGCACTTGGCTTTGTGACGTCCAATTTCCTATAACTACGATGAGAAGACATAATTAAACACTCCCTGGGCAATTCGTGGAAAATTCATGTGCAGCAATTGGTTTCCTGGAGTCCGATTTTCTCTCTGTGTTTTTTTTAAGTTTCTTGCTGCAAAATTAAGACAACTTATTAGACCCAATTAAGAAGTATTATATTGAAATAAAAAAAATCCTAGAAATGAAAAAAAAATATTGGGTTGCCTCCCAATAAGCGCTAATTTAACGTCGTTAGCTAGACGCCTCTTTCGTCTCCTTCAACCGGGATTAAATATGTGGTTTTGGTCCCGAATTTTCATTTTAAATCGTGAGGGTTGTGCGATCTTCCTCTTCACATTCATTCTTGGTACCTTGTCATCCTCTTTAACCATATCCAGTACATACACGTACTCAAATTGATACGAGAACATGTTATCTATATAGGGTTCACCAACTTTTACTTCAAACTCAAATTGTTGTAATTTTGTTGGTATCGCCAAAGGTAACATGGTCTCTGATGGTTCTCTGATGAGCTGTGGCACAATTACCTCACATGCATCTTCTTCTTCTTCAAGTTCTTCTTCAAGGTCCACCGCTTCCTCTTCACATTGAATTTCCATATGTACTTCTTCTTGTTCAAGATTAACCATCTCCTCTTCTTTATCCATATTCAAATTTAAGTATGTCGACCTTTGCCACCATCGTTTATGTGTTGGCCCTTCCCACCATCTTCTTTGCATTGTAGGAGCAACCTCAAGCTCTTGAGTCTCCAAGTTTTGGTGGCTTGCCTTCATCTCTCGAAAGGTTTGTCGAATATCTTCAATTTTTTCGAGTATAACTTCCTCGAACGACAATTGGTGGCATGCTTGTTGTGGATATTGTTGATAAGAATAGGCATAATGAGACGCCCCATCTAGAAGGTGAGAATCTTGTGAAGGTGAACTGTAGGTAGCTAGATGGCTTTTCTCTCCTTCAATAATGGTGTCAAGATCCATGTTATATGTGTCGACAGGAGGGTCAGGATTCCATTGACCTTGAATGCACTGATTTGTCTCTAGAATACACTGGTTTGTCTTTAGAATGCACTGGTTTGTGTTGATGGCCAAATTCTTAATAAGATCTTCCAATGACTGATAGGAATTGGATGACTGTTGTTGAGGTGGTTCATAGAAATTGGCATAAGGATCATGGTTACATTGCAACTGATCTCCATAATCCACCATAGGATAGTCGATCCATCCATCATAGTCTGGCTCAAGCGTAGAGGTTGGTGTACCTGCAAATGAAGCTCTATTGAACATAAGTTAGATCAATCAAATAAGACGTAATCCTCCCCGGCAACGGCGCCAAATTTTGACGAGCGTGTCGAAGTCCCTCAAAATAAACCGATATCTACGGCTTACTAGTTTGTAGCAAGTAAGTGGAAATACCGAGTCAGATCCAAGGAGGAAAGAATATTCAATTAATCTAACTATTAAAACAAGAAAGTAAAATGGGGGAAGAGTTGTAAATGATTAAAAGAAAAACTAAACTAAGAAAATGAAAAGAAATATGAATGCAAAAACAATGAGAAATAAACGGTAGATTCAAGGTCGGAATTCCACGTGGTCGATCATCGGATCACTAAGGATATCTAATTCATTTAGCAAATAGGGGTAAATCTCCCGCAACCGCAAAGAGACCACTAACATCCTATAATCAACTAGCCAGCGACCGCATAACTAGTTGTTTATCATCTCATATGCCAGGGCAACTATAAGACAATAGCATTAAGAACAGATGTTCCTACTCCTAGCGATTATACTCAAAACCTTGGTATGTACAAACTAGCCTTACTTATTCCTAGTTAATCAGTTTGGTAACAATCGTTCCTCGCAAAATTAACTTTGCTCCTAGTTCAATTCCTAACTGCAACCGCTAATCAGAAATCGATGGCATATGAGTTCTAGAATAAATTCACGACCGCAAATCATTCAAGAACAATATTAAGAACAAGCAATAAACAAATACTAAGATGAATAAGATTAAATAAACAAGATCCTCACAACCATGGGTTCCTCCTCAAATCTACCAAGAGGATTAGTTCCTCATAATAAAATAAAATCTAAACTACGGAATGGAAAATATGCGATGAATGGGGGAGAGAAGAAAAAAGAGAGAAGATAAACTAAATCTAATAGGGTTTTATAACCCTCCTAAACCTAAAAACCTAAAAGGGTCGACCTAAAGAGTCCTAACTTGTCAGGAAAGTGAATTTCCAATATTGTCCCCGAATTTCCGTCAAATAAATTCTGCCAGATTAGCCTTTAGTGTTTTGGCCATAACTTTCTCTTCCGGACTCCGATTCGCGCGTTTTGTATATTGCCGAAAAGAAGAAAGATAGATCTTCAATTTCGTGTCTCATAGACTTCTCCAAATTCTGCTTAGAAACTAACAAAAAGGCCCCTCCAAGGCAGCTGTCCTTCTAGACTCCTCCTCCATGTATAATTCCTTACCAAAATTGCCTCTTTTCCTATAAAATAGCACAGAGAGTCCATTAGTCACCTAAAACTCAAAAGATAACTAAAACAATATGAAACTAAATACAAAAGTACGAACATCTTTGGTTTGCACACTTCCTCCCAGCTCACTATATGCAGCTTCCTCCTCTCTAAGGTGTCCCCCCAAATAAAGTCCCTACTAATTCTATCTAAGCCTACACAAATTCCTTTTGGCAAGTAGATAGTTTGCATTACGTAGAACAGGATGGATGACAGTACTGACCGTGTTAGTGTGATCCTGCCAGCCATCGAGAGTTGTTTCACCTTCCACCCTGCTAACTTGCCTTGGGCTTTGTCCAGGAGGTATTGAAATGTGTTCTTCCCAACCCTTTTATGTAGAGTTAGGATTCCCAGGTACTTGCCTAGATCATCTGTTGCTTTGACTCCCATCTGATGACTCAATTTTCCCCTGTACTCTGGTCTACATTTGCTGAGAAGAAGGCCCGTGACTTGTCGTGGTTTATTTTCTAACCCAAAGCTTTACAGAATTCTTCTAGCACTATTTTGATTAGGTTCGCTTGGGCTGATGAAGCTTCCACAAAGAGGATAATGTCGTCTGCAAAAAATAGATGCAAAATCTTGGGTCCCTTTCTGGCAATTTCGATTGGTCTCCATTCTTTCTTCCTAGTTGCCTCAGTTATCCAATGGGCCAACCTCTCCATGCACAATACAAAGAGATATGGGGAAAGTGGATCTCCCTATCTTAGACCTCTAGATGGTAAGAATTCTTCCATCATCTCTCTATTCTAGAGGACTCTCATTGCATAACTAGAAACACAAGACATAATGATTCGGCAAAGCTTTGGAGGCAGGCCTGCTTCCTTAAGTGTGTCCATAATGAAGTCCTACTTGAGTCTATCATAGGCCTTCTCTAAATCTAACTTTATTGCCATCCACCCCTTCGCTCCTTGTTTGTATCTCATCGAATGTATTATTTTCTGCAAAATAATAACATTGTCAGAAATCTGTCGTCCTGGGACAAAGCTCCTTTGGGCCGGGGATATGAGGTGTGGGAGTTTGTGTTGTATTCTGGCTACTAGTATTTTGGTTAGGATTTTATAAGCTACATTATAGAGACTTATTAGTCTGAAGTGTTGGATAGTCTCGGGTAGGTTAATCTTGGGGGCTAAGGCTAAGAGGGTTTTGTTTAAACTAGGGGGAACCACACCGAACTCAAATGCATTGGTGATAGACTCAAAGAGTGACTGCTTGACCACTCTCCAGTATCTTTGGAAAAAGACTACCTGAAACCCGTCTAGGCCTGGTGCTTTCGAGGGTGCCATTTGGAACACCCCTTTATGAATTTCCTTCAAAGATATGCTCTTGGACGCTGCCTCCCTCTCCATTTGGGTCCACGAGTTGAATAGGCCTATCGGGTAGGTAGTCGGCTGGTGGGGGTTGTCCTCCATGTACAGTTTCATAAAGAATTGCTTTGCTATAGTTTCCAGCTGTGAAGGCTCCACTACCCAATTGCCATCCTCGTCTTTTAGGCCTTCTACTTTGTTCTTCTGTCTTCTGACAATGGTGGAAGTGTGGAAGATTGTACCGTTGTTCGTTGTTTTGAGTTGTTGGCAGCAATTTGGTTTGGGAAAACAGAGGTTAACCTCATTTTGTTAAGTGAGATTATGAATAGACCATGATATGTTGGTTGTGCTTGTTATATGCATG
>SOPF01026929.1:0-67030 GCA_012979155.1 Hypericum perforatum
TTTTTTTTTTTTTTTGCTTTCTTTAGTGTTGCCAGGAAATTTTAGTTTAATTTGACTATTCATAGAAAAACTGAATTTTATAGTTTTTTTACAGAACATTATGACTTTGTTAATGGACAAAATATTTCATTTTCAAATCAGGTAATGAAATTGAGAAGATGGATCTCATGTTATGAATACATCTCATTTCATCAATAAAAGTATTAAATAGTTTTTTCAATCTTTTCCCAAAAGGAAAAAAGAGGTGTCATCTTCTTCTTCTTCCAATGGCGACATACCAACACTTACGTGCATTCATCTTGTACCTCTATTTGGTTTCTTGTTCCACTGGCTCGCTAATTAATCAAGGTTTCCCCATAACTAATATACTTACTATGACATTGTCCTTGTTCTCATATACCTTTCAGTATAATTAATTTCTCCTATACATGTTCGTGCTTATACAGGAACAAGTAATATTGCAAAAGGCAATGGTGGAAAGAAACTATTCATATTTGGAGACATTATTCTTGACAGTGGAAATTCACGTCTCGGCGTTGGTTCCATGCTTGAACCTTATGGAATCACCTACCCGGGTAAAGTGACCGATCGTTTTTCTGATGGACGTTGTCTAACGGATTATATAGGTAATATTAATCAAATTTTCATTATGTCTAAGTATTTTAGTTTTTCCTCTCAAATCTCACATTTGGAAGAAGTAATTTGCATACTGCAGCGCACATCTTGAAAATAATGCTTGACCAATTGTTTCCCTTTTGTGTAATTTTATTAAAAAATTACAATTAAGAAGTACGTTGTTCTCTAGTCTTAAATTAGCCGACGAAATATTTCTATTTAATTTAATAATTAGTTGAGTATAAGTAATAATTTGGGAATCATATCTGAAACTGAAAGCAAATGTCATGCTCTTTAATTTGCAAAGAAAATATCTCAACAGCGATGATATTATAAGTTCCTATCCCATTACTGGAATTATTTTATTCATTAGTACATTGTTTTGTATAAGCTAACTGAAAAGAGAAAACATATTGATCATTAGAATTTCGTTTCACGGAAATTTATTCCAAGCCATTCATTTCAAAAAAATCAAGAGTTATTTTATGTTGTACCCACGTAACTATATCCATTTTAACTATACTCGCAAAAATATCCACTCATCTTCTTTATTTTTTTTTCAGCTAAATCTTTCGGAATACATACTCCGGTACCATATGAGAGGAGAAATGAAGCAAAAAAATCACAGTTATGGCATCAACTTTGCCTATGGAGGATCCGGCTTTTTTTCTAAAAATATCAACCCTTTTGGATTGTCGGTCCAAATTGACAACCTTAAGAAGCTAATCAGTGAAAAATGGTGCAACCAAGATTACCTTAATTCTTCGGTCGCCATTGTACATACATCGGGCAACGAGTATGCAATGTTTCAGCGGGTCCCCACGAACTCCTAATGTACGTACGGCACAGCCAAAGTTTTAATTTTTATTAGATCGATTAATATAAATTCGAATCAAATAAATTTTTTGATAAGTAATAAAATTCTTATAATAAATATTTCATGCTAATATTTTTTTTATAAGAAAACGCAATGTACATGAGAATAGTTATCAGGGAGACAGCCAAAAACCTCAGACTCTTCATGATTTGGGAATACCTAAAGTAGCGGTGTTTATCTTGGAGCCAAGCCGCATGCGTCCCGCTATATGCTAACCAATCATCTTTTCCTGAGAATTGTGAACACGCTGGTGACGAACGTTGCACAGTCCATAGCTTTAAATATTGTATCTGTAATCCTACATTAGCAAATATATCTGTTTATTAGAAACGTAAATGCCGTGCCATACAATGCATGTAGTTACTTCTAGTTCTCAATCTTAAGAAAACAGAATAATGACGATACACGTCTCAATAAATTAGTGTAAAACACAACATGTGATGATTTTTTTTTGTAAGTGTCAAATCACAAGGTACTTAAAGATACTTTTTTATTTTTTATTTAATATTAACATTATTTTTTTTTGCAATATAACTACAACTTGGTTACTAATAAGTACTTGAATTACTTGACACTAAAGTTATAATAGTTTAGTTATGTGTTTAGTTCGGGTCTTCAAAAATACAAAAAAATTCGTGATCTAGCTATTTCAGATTCGCTATAAAATAATAGTGCAATATTTGAATTAAAAAAATTGTAACGCCTGTCCTAGATTGGCACACATGACTTGTTTAAAATCGAGATTTAATAATATAACATGACCGGTAGGTTGAACCCTATGAGATCCCGGTAGGATTGACCGACAGCAATTTGCTCTTTTCCATCTAAAAAATAAGCATAACGACGAGGCCCCATTTCATAATAAAAAATGGGGACTTCTCCCGAAAAATAAAAAAAACGTAATCAAATAACTTTTTTTTTTGGTGGAAACGTAATCAAATAACTAACATCAGTAAAAAAGTTCTAATAATGTTTAATCTTTCTTGTAATTAACAGAAGTGGAGTCTTGTTGGGTACAAATCAGAAAAAACTAAAAGATGTCCAAAAGTATGTACATGCACGTGCCTGTTAAAAATTAAAATGACGACACGTTACACTATTTTCGAGTTCCTTTTTGTCCTACCCAAATCAAATATAATATGGGCAAATCATTAGTAAAAAACACCGAATCCGAGATACTACTAGGTCGGTCCAGGCCTATCCATTCCCGCCCAATAATAACTCAATCGCAGAAGATTGTTTTTTGATCATTTATTGAAAAACCAGTCTTTTCTGCAGCAATTATTTTGTTTTTAGATTATTTACTACAACAACCATATTCAATTATCGATATAAAAAATCGGACACGTGTTTTTCAAAATTCTAAATCGTTCAGAATATTGCTCTTTTGAAGCAAGTCAAACTCGGACAGAATGGTAGGCTTACAACCTGATCCAGAAATGGGGACAACTTTGGTCTTGTCTTAATTCCAAGCAAACCTGTCGCTGTTATTACTTATTACAGGGTTCGACTTACAACTTACAAGTTTATTCTTCTTTCACCTTTCGAAGCCCGCCAAAATCCAAAGAGACCACCACCACCACCACCGTACTACTCACTCATCGCCACTTCTCACCAGAAAACGAAATTCTCTCTCTCTCTCTCTCTCTCTCTCTCTCTCTCTCTCTCTCTCTCTCCAAATAATGAGCCATCCATGAAAGATCCCTTCTTGTCCAGCCTCCCAGCTTGGAAACCCCCGAAGGAAGGTAGTTAGTTGAAGTCAGAAGCTGAAGAAAATGTCAACTTACTCGTTAATAAACGGGGAAGCAGGAGGAGGAGGAGGAAGAAGAGAATCGTTCATGGAGATACCGTTGCTGCAATCCCAAAGATCCATACTACCCAACTCAACCTCCCAAGTCGCCATCGTCGGCTCCAACATCTGCCCCATTGAGAGCCTCGACTACGAGTCCGTCCTCTCTCTCTCTCTCTCTCTCTCTCTCTCTCTCTCTCTAAAGTTCTACTGGGAGATGCCCACTTGCTCCATTGACTTGAACTTAAAAAAAACACATTTCCCACTTGGGT
Organism: Hypericum perforatum; assembly: GCA_012979155.1. Taxonomy (NCBI): domain Eukaryota; kingdom Viridiplantae; phylum Streptophyta; class Magnoliopsida; order Malpighiales; family Hypericaceae; genus Hypericum; species Hypericum perforatum. The sequence continues at coordinate 3,554 of SOPF01026929.1, forward strand.
TTTGCTCAAGTTTCTAACTTTATCTAGTTTCAAACTGATGGGAACTGTCATAAAGAAGAATGAGAGTTGACCCCCACGTTTTGGATCGCTTTCTGTGACTTGAGGAAACTCAAAGTCAGAAAACGCCTTCCCCCGAGTTGGGATAAGTTCAAGTTTCTAACTTGCGCCCCCTCTGTGGTCTAGGATTTCCTTCCTTTAATAGTTGTTGGATTGGACCAACTCTCAACTTCGAATCTTCTCAAGTTTCTAACTTGCTTATTTGTTGGATTGGATGTTGAACTATCCGCGGAGCGCCTAGTGTGTGACTTGAGATTTCCTCAGTTGTTGGACGAGTTCTCAACTTGGGATCTTCTCAAGTTTATAACTTTAGATGGTCCAAGGATGAGTTACCGAGCTGATGTGAAAGAATAATTTGAATGTTAAGTGTTTTTTTTTTAGTTTGACTTTGATTTGCTAATCGAAGCTGTTCCTTGTTTGGTCGGAGAAATTTTTTATGCTCTGAGTTGATTGTTGATTGTTGCTTGGTTTGATTTGTTTGTCTGTAAAGGATCGTGGAGAATGACTTCTACAAGCAAGACTGGAGGGTGCGCGGTAAAGTGCAGATATTTCAGTACGTGTTCATGAAATGGCTACTCTGTTTCCTTCTAGGGATCATTGTTAGCCTTATTGGGTTCGCCAACAACCTTGCCGTTGAGAATGTTGCCGGATATAAGTTCCTTGTCACTGCCTATTTCATGCTTGAATCCAGGTCCATGTTCGAGTCCGGCCTTTTTTTGTTCTTTTCTGAAAGAATTGGTGGAATAGTTGTGGAATGAAGTCCTGAACTGGGTGTGCTCTTTCGGTTATGTTTTGTAGGTATTGGGTTGCGTTTTTCGCGTTCGCTGGTTCTAATTTGGCTCTTACTCTGTTTGCCTCTATCCTCACGGCTGTTATTGCTCCGACGGCAGCAGGTTCGGGGTTGCCGGAAGTGAAAGCTTACCTTAATGGTGTGGATGCACCAGGGATCTTTCCGTTAAGGACGCTATTTGTTAAGGTAAGGATGTCTTCTTTCTTGTTATTCTCCCGGCGCTTAGTTTCTGGCTTTATTATGAATGTTTGGTTTGATAGGTGATAGCATTGTATTGTAATTGGGAAGTTATTTCTATATATGATTATTATTGAAACAACTTCAGCCTTGTAAGATTCCAAAATAGCTCTGGTCAAAATGTGAAATGCGAAGTTGGGAAAACATCACCTCTTAATGTTATGTTCTTCTTTAGTTAGTGTTGACATGAGTTCTAATTGAGTCAGGGACAACGAACGATAAAGATAAATTTGCGTATTTCGCAGGTTGTTGGAAGCATTTCGGCCGTTTCATCTTCTCTTCTCATTGGAAAAGCTGGACCGCTTGTGCATACGGGTGCATGCGTAGCTTCTTTGCTGGGCCAGGGTGGATCTAAGAAATATAGATTGACATGGAGATGGCTTCGTTACTTCAAAAATGACCGAGATCGGCGCGATCTTGTAACATGCGGAGCAGCCGCTGGAATAGCTGCTGCTTTTCGCTCGCCAGTTGGAGGGGTGCTGTTTGCTCTTGAAGAAATGTCATCTTGGTACGTTTCTTCAGTTGCGGAAACACCATCAAAATTCAGGCCTCTAATCTTATCTTGTGTTCGTCGACTTATAGTCTTCGTCAATACTCTTGGCTACTATTATGAAGTCATTTTCTACACGTTGACGTGCAATTATCTCCCTTTGATATGAGCTGTAAAGTGATATTTCTATGCTGCAGGTGGAGGAGCGCCCTTTTATGGAGAGCCTTCTTTACAACAGCCGTAGTTGCACTAGTTCTCCGGGCATTGATTGATGTTTGTTACAGTGGCAAATGTGGCTTATTTGGAACGGGAGGGTTAATAATGTATGATGTCTATTCGTCGAATGTTACTTATCACTTTGCCGATGTCCCTTTTGTTCTTCTCCTCGGAGTCATAGGCGGAATATTGGGAAGTCTCTATAATTATCTCTTGGATAAACTTCTGAGAGTTTACAACCTTATTAATGAGTAAGCTCCTGGTCAACCCTTTAAAGTTCTTGCAGACTCTTCAACATGGTGTAATGTGTTAACTCATTGGCTTCTTGTTACTGTTTTCTCTTTCAGGAAGGGCACCATTTACAAAATTTTGATGGCTTGTATAATTTCTATCACGACATCCTGCCTCCTTTTTGGCCTTCCTTGGTTAGCATCTTGCCAATCTTGTCCATCCGACGCATCAGAAGATTGCCCAACGATAGGACGGTCTGGCAACTACAAGATGTTCCAATGCGCTGACGATCAATATAACGATCTCGCCAGCCTAATTTTTAACACAAATGATGACTCTATTAGAAATCTCTTCAGCTCAGACAATGACTCGGAGTTCCAGTATTCATCAGTCCTCATCTTCTTTGTCACTTGCTACTTTCTAAGCATCTTTAGCTACGGAGTTGTGGCTCCTTCTGGTCTTTTTGTTCCCGTAATAGTGACCGGTGCTTGTTATGGAAGACTTGTAGGCATGCTAGTGGGCTCCAATACAACTCTTAATCATGGCCTCTATGCTGTGCTCGGTGCTGCTTCGTTTCTGGGTGGAACAATGAGGATGACCGTCTCATTGTGCGTTATCATTCTGGAACTGACCAATAATCTGTTGCTTCTTCCCTTGATAATGCTTGTTCTTCTTGTTTCGAAGACCGTGGCCGATGCATTCAATGCCAACATTTATGACCTTATCATGAAAGCCAAGGGCTTTCCATATCTAGAAACCCATGCAGAGCCTTATATGAGGCAGCTGACAGTTGGCGACGTGGTCTCGGGTCCACTTCAGATCTTCCAAGGAATTGAGAAGGTTGGCAATGTGGTCCATGTTCTTAGAACCACAGGGCATAATGGATTTCCTGTGGTTGATGAGCCTCCGCTTTCCAATGTTCCCGTCCTTTACGGTCTTATCCTCCGTGCTCATCTGATTGAATTGCTGAAGAAGAAAGTTTTCTTGTCCTCTCCTGTGCCAGTTGGTGATGATGCCTTTAGTGAATTCTCACCAGGTGACTTCGCAAAGAGGGGCTCAGGTAATGTTGACAGGATAGAAGATCTTGACTTCACTGAAGAAGAGATGGAGATGTTCTTGGATTTGCATCCCTTCACTAATGCTTCACCTTATACTGTCGTCGAGACAATGTCCCTCGCTAAGGCTTTGATACTCTTTCGAGAAGTTGGTCTGAGGCACCTGCTGGTGATACCTAAGATCTCTGGTGTAAGTTTATCCTATTTGCTTATCTTCGTTCCAATCCATCTGTAGATCTTCAATCATTTCATGCATGATTCACAACTTGCGAAACACGAGGATACTTATCGTTCATGGTCCTTCGCTGCAGCGGTCCCCTGTCGTAGGAATATTGACGAGGCATGATTTCATGCCAGAACATATCCTGGGTTTGCACCCTCTGCTGGTCAGAAGCCGGTGGAAGAGACTAAGGATCAAGCTGCCTAATATATTCAAGATTTTCTAGGTCCCCCGTGATATACAGCATCATTCAAGGTTATAAACTGTACAGTGTACAGCCTCCTGTAAACTTCATGATACACAAGAACCGACGCATTCAAATTTCGCTCGGAAAATACAGACATCGAACAAGAGCAAGCGTTAGGCAATACCATGGGAAGGTGATCGAGCTGCGTTATCCTAGTTGCTTGTAAGTTGTGCATTGCAATATTCTTAAAGGCAGAGATTTTGTACCGGTAGCGTTTGTATGTTGTACTTCTAATAAATATGGACCAATGTCCTGGGAAAATTGAAGTTTGATTTCTTTCGCATGAACATTATCTCATTTCTTACAAAATGTATATTAAAGAGCATATTTTTACAAACTCTCATTTCTTCCAAAACCCTCCTGCCCCATAGGCTCATTCTTTTCACGTGTACGTCAGCCTCGCTATGTGAAAGGTGAAAGAGTTCACACACCTAAATATGCACACTGAATAATGAGCAAAGACGAAACACGAAAGACCTACATAAGATGGACATTGCCTCCATGTTAAAATCTTGGCTTGTCTGCATCCATGAGACGATGAGACAAAGCTCACGAGACGATACAACTCTCGTCACTACCCTTTCTTTGCACTCCTCATGTAATCTGCCCTTATTCCCCACAGTTGCTCTCCAACAGATTTCATATCTGGTCGATTAGATCGAACGGGTGCTGCACACTCAAACGCTAAAGCAAACATTTTGTTTAGCACATCTGTCTCTACCTGATCTTCCATCAAAGGGTCAACCAGTACTGCCACAAGTCCTTCACTGTACTTCCGAAAAGCCTGCATAATAAAAAGAAACGTGTCGGGAACAATCTCAGAGACCGAACAACAGTGGAGCACAAATGACAAAGAGACGTAGTTTACCATCCTTTGTACCAAGAATATTATTGGCAACCTGCCTAGTATTGGACATCATAGATCAAATCCAAATTGGTCAATATGCAGAAATAACGAGCTTACCCATCGAACTGTCACCCGCTCATCTGGGGGTTTTCTCATCTCCACAGGACGACGGCCTGTGAGGATTTCTATGAGTAGAATGCCAAATGAATACACATCGCTCTTGGCAGTGAGTTGATAGGTCTTCATATACTCAGGATCAAGGTAGCCTACTGTCCCTTTAACTTTTGTTGAAATGTGCGTGTGATCGGAGTCCATTGGACCAAGCCTTGCGAATCCGAAGTCAGCAACCTTGGCTCTCATACTCTCCGTCAAAAGAATGTTGGATGATTTCACATCTCGATGTATAATTTGCTTCTCTGCCGAACAAACCAAGATGCATTATTGAACATCTGTCATAAAAATGTTCCAGATCCTAATTCATCCTCGGAATGATAGGAATCAGGATATTATGAGCCAACTAATCTACGAATTCTAAAAGAGGTTTAAGCTTTCTTTTACGACTTTACTGATTTCTAATACTGATCCTGAGGTACTAATCATAAAAAAGAAAGATACATTTCTAATCTTGATAGGTGACATATAAACATACAAACGATTAACAAGGAACAAAAACTGACCTGTATATAGATGGAGATAAGTTAGTGCATGAGCAATATCAATGGATATTTCCAGCCGTTGATTGAAATCAAGGATTTTTCCACGCTGACCTGCAGTGCCATGGAGATTATTAAAGGTTGCCAGAGTATTTCTCCAACATGTCTATGAATTGAAAGTTTACCGTCCAGATGTTCTCGGAGAGTTCCATTGGGGACAAATTCTGTTATAATAAGGCAATCAGTTCCTTTATCTACATAGCCAAGAAGCTTCACCAGATTCCGGTGATCAATTTTCGCTAGAACTTCTACTTCGCTGCTGAATTCAGTTCTCAAGTTATCAAAGTGTTCCTGTATGATTTTGCACATAACATCAGATAAAATATGAAAGCTAAAATTTGACAAGAAATGGTATTTTACTTGCAACAGAGCTCAATCCATTGTCTTTCTCGGAATATAGGCATGTTTCGCATGTACCTTCTTAGCTCGCTTGATTGCAACCACCTGGCCATCTTCTAAATAAGCCTTGTAAACAGTACCAAAGCCTCCTTCACCTATTTGATGAGATGGTGAAAAATTGCGTGTTGCTTTTACAACCTGATTCATACTGAGATGAACTGATTTTAGCCTATTAAGTTTCGGAGAGTTTGAAAATCTAGAAGGACTAGGTGGAACCCGCATAGGACTCGGTGGCACTTTATCATGAACAGATATTGCTTCAGCCGTCGAAACAGAATCCACTGCAGGAATAGGAAGGCCACCTTTCAGATGTAACATAAGAACATGAATGAAACATACGGAGTTAAATAGAGATGAATAATAATCAGAAGGGAAAACATCACATTTGACTTGTTCATTCAGTTGTTTAACTTTGCTACTAAATGGTGTAAAAATCATACCATCAAATTTATTTGAAGTTTAGCTCTTTTATGCTAAATTGAAGCTTGAATTTCTTAGGATTATTGAACTCACTTGAAATATCATTTGCAAGAACTGTATGCGACGTTGCTCTAGCTTTCCGGTAAAAGCAGGGGCAAAGAAAAACACAACAAAGGGAAAGAACTCCAGTTGCAGCTATGCCAACTCTTTTTGCATTGCTCGGATTATCGTCCTTGACTTCTTGAGGAATATCACGGCCATTTGATTCTTCTGTCAATTCCTTTCGCAGGAGCTTTCTGATGCTTTTCTTGTTTAGCTCAGCTGTCAAAAATAGAAGAGTTTACATGAACATTCAGTACAAATGACGGAGTACTGCATTAGACCATAAATTACTCTGGAGGGAAGAAACACAAAGTCAAACATTTGTTGTACCTGAAGTGGAATCCAATTGACAGTATCCACTTCCAATTTTGCTCTCAAATGTACAATCACTTGGAAGATGGTGTCGGAAGATTTTGCAAAACAAATCCTTGCTTACGAGGTCTCCATTAATGTAAACATTGGTGTTTCCATTAACATTTGAGTATCTAAGGTGATCATCACCACAAACTTGTGATTGTGTCTCAACTCTTGCTGCAAGTACAGTTGAGAAATGCAACAAAAGCAAAACCTTGAAGGCATTAACTGCCATTCGAAACATGATCATATGTTCACTGTCCATTCTTATAACTTCAAAGATCAAGGAAGCATCTTCTCATTTCACAACCAATAGCATGAGCCCATGAATGAAAAATCGCCTGATAGAACCTCACTAGTGTTTCATATGATGAGCATAATCAATGAACCAAACAGATCATAATGATAGATAATATACTAGATAAGCACTAGACTTCCTAAACCAGAAAAGTATTTGGTTCTCTGATTGTTCCGAAGCTCAGTCAGCAAACACTGCGAGAATTCGAAAAGCAACAATTCTCTAAGAGACGCAAATCTGAAGCTTTAAATCCCACTGATGCTCCAAGTTCAGGAATCCGAACCACTTTAAACCAGCCGGATAAACCCTCTTAGAACTCCATGTACCGCCTTCGATACCAAGTTGACCAAAGATCTGGAAACAAAAGGAGATAAAGGACAAATGACTCCCAACGAACAGAGATGAAATTCAACCACCAGGCTGAGACTCTTAACAAAATTAACAAACCAGACAAACCCAGATTACTACAAGTGCTAAGAACTTCAAGCTGGACCCACTTTCTGTCTGACCCACATCACTAAATCCCAAAACCAATCAAACCCAGATACCAAAAAATCTAAAAGTTCCATTCTTTAAGCTCAAAAGACATACATACAAGACAAGTAAGTTTGCTCGCTGACCTTTGTGCATAGAAGTGAAGAAAGCAGGTAACTTGCTTGAATTGGGCAAAAAGAAATGAAGGGGAAAATCAGGTAACTTGCTTGAATCAGGAAGATGCTATATATAAACAATAGAAGAGGAGAAAAAGGCAAAGACCAAAAGAAAAAATCAGAACAACTTGAAAAATAGGACGCAGGCGGAAGATTGACCGACCGGCCAACGCTTTTGTTTGGAGTTGAATAAATGAATAGAAGAAAATAGGCCAATAATGAGCAAAATTATTATAAGTTGTGATCAATACTGCATTGGTAGAAAGTTAGATGACCAAAATTGAAAATTGCCCCCTGAAGTATATATATATATATATATATATATATATATATATATATATATACACATTTTGTCACCTTCCAGGCCCCTTCTCCGATCCCATCACGTCAGGCCACTCGTTTCCCGTCGGATCGCACCATCTTTGTACATCCAAAATTATTATTGAACCAAAATTATTATTATTAGTAAGAAAAGTCAGAGGAAAAAGAAGTTTACGTGAGATATATAAAAAAGAGAGATCAAGGAAAAAATAAACCAAATAATACTACTAATCACCGATCACTGTTGGTTTGGACCCACCCCCCCCATATCTCCTTTCATCATTTCCCACTTTCCAGAGAGAGAGAGAGAGAGAGAGAGAGAGAGGCAAGCGGGTAATCTCCCTTTTCCCTTGTTCATCCTTATCCTTGTATTGTTCGGGATTTAATTGGATTTATGTTTCTTTAAGTCCATTATATTTGTGGCCGATGTGTTAGCTTCCCGGAATTGCTTCCCCTTGTTTGTTTTGATCTTAATTGGGCAATAATTCAACTGGGTTTCTCGTTTAGGCTTCAAAGGTGTGTACTTTATAGGGTGTTGTTTGATGGGTTCTGGGAAAAATGGTAGCTTGATCTCAATCCTCTTTACATTTTCCATCGCCAGAATGTTCTCCGTTGGTTTTCTGGATGACCGGTGTCTGAATTGCGTGTGATTGTGTTGGGTTTAGGTACGTTGAACGAACGAGATGGCGGCTGCAGTTGTTAGCGTGTTGAACAGCCAGTTGGAATGGGTTACATTGGCACTGGACAGTCTGTCTGCTCGGGCTGTTGTGTTTGGAGTACCCATCGGTGGTCAGAATTAAGATTTTTTTTTTTTTAACTCTTTTGTCTTTGATTTGTTGGGGTGTGTTTGACGGTTTTATTTATGGGTCCTTGGTGTTTGGTATTGTTTTTGAAGGGCATTTTTTCCTTGAGGGTTTTCTGCTTGTAGTCATTTTGTTCTTGGTTACTCAAAAAAGTTACAAGCCCCCCAAAAAGCCATTGTCTAAGAAGGTCAGTAATGTCGTGAGCTCCTATTTTTCTTCCGTTACTAAACTTTTTTTTTTTTGCACTTCGTACTCTAGACTGCCTAATGTTGACCGTTTTCATCAGTTAGTGCAATAGCTCAATCTTTTCGGAGCTATTTGAGTGACCCATATGAATGAGAGTGTCACTTGAAGTTCCTAGACGCACTCAAAAGAATCTGTCGTTCATTCGTTGATAGTCTCAATGGAAAACTTCTAGGCGATGCCATTTACTATGTTTCTAGATCAACTGAAGTGATCCAACAGATTTGCATTAGTGTTGTTAGATATTTTCATGTTTTAGTGTTCAGATATTTCCGAAAGGTCACTCTGAAAGGCAATAGTTTTTCACTCATATGTTAAAGGAATTTTTTAAGATGTAACTTAGCCTGCCTTCTGCCCGTGAAGCATTGATGAGTTTATTGTAACTTTGTTTTAGTAACCTCACTTCAAGTTAGTACTGGATACGGGATTTCTCCTTTCTTTATATAATTATTGTTGTCTGCAAGTTGAGACTAGCTGTGGTAATTGTGTGATCCTGTCTGCTTGCAAGATAAGTCTGTTCATGCTAATTGCATCTGCTTAATTTTATGTCCGCAGGAGATAGACGAGCTGTGTGAAGAATGGGTTCCAGAACCTTTAATTCCCCCATTCAAAAAGGATGCGCGTTATGAACCACCAGTACTGGAAAGGTACACAAACAGTAGTTGTAATCTTAATTCTTGCGGACTTGCATGTTTATGATCTGCATTTAATGTAGGAAGTTCCCATTTCTCCCGGGAACTAATTTCTGTACACTTTGATAAAGTGATGCATGTCTACTGTAACAATGATTTGTAGCATGGTGCCCGTATCAGCATCTAAAGCTTGTTTGTTTGTCTCGTCTGACCATTGTATTTGTGTTTTTTCCTTCAGTGCTGCAGGGCCACATACAACAATCAACGGGAAAGAAGTCGTCAACTTTGCTTCTGCTAATTATCTGGGATTGATAGGAACAGAGAAATTACTTGTGAGAAAATTCGTTCCTTTTGTCTTTTTTTTCTCTTCGTGCTTATCAAATTAACTGAAGAGATGCATCTGTTGTTACAATTTCAGGAGTCCTGTACTACTGCTTTGGAAAAATATGGTGTTGGTTCCTGTGGTCCACGTGGGTTCTATGGGACCATTGGTAAGACTAGATCACGTAGTTTTCATGACGAAGTTGCAATTTCTATGTTATATTACCAGTGAAATATTAGAGCTCTAACTAGTTTGTTTTTCCTAGATGTTCACCTTGATTGTGAGGCCAGAATAGCAAAATTTTTGGGGACTCCTGATTCAATTCTGTATTCATATGGACTTTCCACTATGTTCAGTGCTATTCCCTGCTTCGCCAAAAAAGGAGATGTCATTGTTGTGTGAGTATTGCCTGACCCCCAACATTTATGGTTGTTTCCTGATAGCTTCTGACATTTCACTTTTCTGGGTAATATATGGCATTTCCTTGCGAAAAATACCAACCATGGAATGTGTGAGGTTCTCTTGAAAAATTATGCTTAGGAACAGTTGGTCTTCATGATCCAGACGAACCTTAATTAGTATATTGTAATATTTACATTAATGTCCCCTGAGGTTGTCCATGGCTTTAATTAAGTACCCTTATCTCTTTTCAGTTTTCACATGCCACTTATCCATCTTTGTCAAAATCCATGAGGTCCTTGGGAAAAGCATATAGTTTTGAGGATATCAAATCATAAGGTTGGAAACAGTTTTAACCCTGCGGAGATATATTTATGCCTCAGTATTCTACTGTCTCCTTTTAATAGGGATGAGGGTGTCCACTGGGGTATTCAGAATGGCTTGTATCTTTCACGAAGCACCATTGTGTACTTCAAGCACAATGATATGGACTCCCTTAGAAGTACGTTGGAGAAGATAACTGCAGAAAACATGCGAGCCAAGAAATTGCGCCGTTACATTTGTGTTGAAGCTGTTTATCAGGTACATCTTTGTTGATCTGTATATTTATGAGGGGACAAGCCTTACTTTTTTGTATTGGGTGGCATGATCTTCTTATTTTTCTGTCATTTTCTGCCACTTCTAAAAATATATGTATGTATTGTGTTAAACCTTGGTCTTTCATGGAACATTTTACTAAATTTGGTTATATTCTTATTATAGTAGCTATCTCTAATCAGTTCGATTGGATCTTAGGTTTCCCAATCTTCTCCAATTAAAATATGTTTAGCTAAAGAAAATGAATGGAAGATGACACTGTGAATCAATCTTATTGCGTGCAAAGCCATTGAATTTTGCAACTGTACTGTTGGTTCAATTCCTTTTGAGCTAAAAGGTTTATTTTCTAGTTGTTCATGTCAGTTTAGTTGAATATTTACTTGTTTTCTGCTCCAGTCTGAATGGAGACCAACTTTAGCCTTTTTCAGTCAAGTTACATTGGTTACAAATGCATGCGAGTTTTTTTGGGAGCTGATTGTTTAACTTTATCAGAAATACTAGCACCTACTCTCTTACAAACATCTTATCTAGTCATTTGGTGATGCTACTGCTACAACTCTACTGCATTTAATTTCCAACATGACCCCAATTCAGTTTCAGTGGAAAATCATTCTGATGTTCTTGCACTTTCCAGAATTCGGGTCAAATTGCTCCCTTGGATGAAATAGTGAAGTTGAAGGAGAAGTACCGCTTTCGTGTATTTTTGGATGAAAGCAACTCATTTGGAGTCCTGGGGAAATCCGGCAGAGGCCTTACCGAATATTACGGGGTTCCTGTATGTGTTTGAAATGGTTTACTTTTTCTTGGTTCACGATGAACTTCGGCTTCTGATGATGAGCTTGCCTTGCAGGTTGAAAAGATAGACATTATCACAGCAGATATGGGACATGCATTGGCCACTGAAGGAGGTTTCTGCACTGGAATTTCTAGAGTTATTGAGCACCAGGTATGACAATCTGCTTATCTAGTGTGTTAAAACTTATTTGGTTCCGGCTGTTTTCGCTTTCTTTTTTTAACTTGAACACGTATCTGTTCTATCCACATGCAGAGGTTGAACAGCTCCGGATATGTCTTTTCTGCTTCCCTGCCCCCATACCTTGCAAGTGCCGCCATCACAGCTATTGACATACTTGATGATAATCCAAACTTAATTAAAAAGTTGAAAGGAAACATTGGTCTTGTATGGAAAGGTTAGTCTTTATGTCATTATGTGTGCCCAGAATTTATGCTTATATTTTACATGTTCTAATTCTTCATGTTAGCCATAATCTTGTTGTTTTGTTGTGGTGCATCTTTACACCTGCTTTTTTTAAGAAGATTTTTACCGCTGCTTCGTGCAACGAGCAGGATATGATCTTTTCGTCCAGAGTAGCTCTCTTGGAGAGCATCTGGAACTGCCTTCTTTCTTATCTCTGCATATCGGCAATCCCGTTACATTTGGTATCGTGGTCATAGGGATCCTGCCTGTGTCATCTACATCTTTGCTGTTTTCTTGCATCTAAGTAGAAGTTAAATTGATCGATGGATTGCATTACTAGGGTCAGTCCTTACTCCTTTGTTCCGTGACTTTTTGAAAAGTCGAACCTGAGATTTTCATGTTTCACACTAGTTGTTAGGCAAATATTATTTCTTTGCACTATCAGTTGATCATTCTAATTGGCAACATATATTCACTTTTTTTTTACTGCAGAATTATCCAACATTAAGGGCCTTTCAATTGCAAGCAATCCGGACTCACCAATTGTCTTTCTCAAACTAAAAGACTCTTCTGGTTCCAAGGAAGAGGACTTGAGACTTCTAGAAGAGATTTATGATCGAGTAAGTATCAGTTTCTCAATCTCCTACTCGTACTTATTTATTCAACCAAGTATTTAATTCTCTGTGCGGCCAAATCTGCAGGCATTGGAGGAAGACTCCGTCTTCATAGTGACAACGAAAAGGTCACTGCTCGATAAATGCAGATTACCCGTAGGAATCAAATTGCTGGTTTCTGCGGGACATTCGGAATCTGATCTCCTGAAGGCATGTGAATCCCTGAAGAGGATATCAGCAACCGTGCTTAACTAACTTCTTGCTACACGTCGGGTCGGGTTTGGTCGGATCTACAGTTTTGTATGTCATGCCAGTGAATAAGATTTTCTGCCTCAAATTTTAGCAAGAATAGATAAAAATCACCACTTTCAGATTGGTATCTTTGAACATAGTGGCTGTGTTTTGCACTCAGGTATTGGTGCCCCTGGGTGATATTTTTTCCTCAGATACTTGAACCATTTCTCTCTAAACTTGTGTATTTATTTTAACAATATGGAAAGACATGCTTGCATTTTGGTTCAAGCAGCTTTATTTTTCTTACTGGCTAGCATCCTACTGCTAAAAAAATCCACTTGGGGTACATGCTCAAATACTCCTAAGACTTACCATGTAACATGCCAGTGGCCTCTAGAATGTTATCACATTTGATGAGGCTGATTTTTTTGGAAAACAAAATATGTGAGTTGATCTAAATTCTCGAATTTGGACAATGTTGGACTTTGTTACTTTTTCAAAAAGGTTTTTATTTTATTTTTATAAGGAGTGACGTGAAAATTGACTGACCGAGCCAGAAATGAGGCTCAATTTGTTTTCTTCCTACTCACTTGCATATGTTGGGATGAGGTTGATTGAGAGGGTAACTTGATTTGGAAAAAAAAAAAAAAGGGCCCAACAGTTGGATAAGGTGGATGCAGCTAGTTGTGGTTGTGAGATTTGCATGCATCAATTTTCTTCCCCCCCGGGGATTGTGGACTCTTGTCTAGATTCTAGACATGTTACTCTCATGTGATTTTGTCCATAGCTAATTAAAGTCCAATAATAATAATCGGAATTTCATATATGACTTGAATCTAATTAACCAATTTAGATATTTGGTGAATTTCCATAAAAAAAAAAACGTAGTTCGAGAGATCCATTATAGGGCCGTAGATCTTTTCAAGTTCCAAACTCTAGTCCAAGAGAATAGTAGCTCCGTTCCCGTTCCTAAATGGGAGTTATAAGATTCCAACAGAAAAAAAGGTGAGTTAGAAGAAATATTAAGAATCTGAATCAACTTTCCGTGTAATTATTTCAGCTACGAGATTTTCAATTCTATTTCTTTGAATGTATCATAAATTTAGAAAACTAGTTTATCACCATTTAAAATTATATTAATTTTAAATATAGATTAATTAATTAGTCAATTGAGAGTTAAAATTTTCTTATTACGAGGTGTGGGTCCTAACACGGGACAGATGTTGTTCCTTTTAGTTGTTTTTTATAAGTATCGTTCCTTTTAGTTTGTATCGTGTTGACACGTCACCAAATAACTTGAAGCTGAATCGTAAGATATTTTTAATAAACGAGGATATAATTATGTAATTATCAGACGTCGGCCACATGGCAAAAAAATACAATAAAACACTAATTTATTAAGCAGAGTTGAACTTATTGCCTTTCGGTTTTGCTGTCCGATGACACGTGTCTAACTACGTCGGCAGGGAAGCTCTTTACCAATGTTGTTCATTTAATAATAATTGGCCAATGAACTTTCCCTAACAAAATCGGTGGCATGGAGCTTTTATTTCCAAGTCCGCTTAATTAAACATCACGGATTCCAGACTGGAAATGAAAATATAAGAAATTTTTTTTTTAAAACGTAAAATATAGGAATGTTAGTATTTCATTTTTTCTGTTTTCTGCGAAAAATACAAAATAGGCAGGAACCTAAATTATGAAAAAGATGCTACGCTTACATCTGTCTGGCAGGTATTTGCTCATCCCAAGACAGAACCAATCAAGAAGTTGCATTATTCGCCTTAACTTGTACTTTGAAAAGCTATATTTATTTTTTTTTGGGTGGGCCCTTAAAAATAAACAGAAGCATCCACCTCGAGAAAGCGACATGTGTCTAAATTAGATATTAAATATAGATACCCTTCAAAATAAAAAGAGAGATTGGTCTAATAAAAGAAATTCGAATTCTCCTAAACCTAGATCATCTCTATTACCATCCACACAAATGTATTGTGTCTGGAATTTTGTCGGGGTGTTTATTAATGGAAATTGACCATTTCCGATTTTGCATCGGTTGTTTTGGTTATTTTTTCCTTTTCATTTTTTTTTTCTCTTCAACGTACGGTATAAGAAAATCTATTGAAAAAAACTGTGTCCAGACATAGTCGTGTGATGATGAGATTTCCGGAACTTGGAGAGCGCCTAGTTGTACATCCCTTAAAAAGAATATGGATAAATTATTTCTAAATCCCTAATTTATCTTGGTATTTGTGATAAATTCCTTGCTCAACATAGTTGTACCAATTTATACGGTCATGTCTTATAAGTGGATTGCATGCAAGTCACATAAATGTTGGAAATCACTAATTTTTTAAGGAAAAAAACTACTTCCACATTCGATGTACATGTAAATGAAAATTAAATTTTAAACCCATTATTTCAAGGTTTTACTAAATACTTAACATTAATCGGTTTTAGTAAATATAGCACACAAAAAACACCCGAGGTGGTGCCGTCATATTACATAATCAACTCTCTATGTAGTATGTAGTGCATTATTAAGCTATAAATATTAGTCATACATTCAGATCAACTATCAAATATATTTATTTGCGTAATAAAGTTTCGAATTTAAAATTTTGAAAATAAAGTAGAGTTCAATACTTGATTAAAAGTTATATATTTTTTGATGTTTTATGCAAATTAAAACTCGACTAGTCATTTCAATGGGTGGAATAACATGGGATATAAAAAAAGATTAGTCATCGTATTTATCGTTATCATAATTGGGTTCGCAAGTGCCTACTAAAGTGGAGGTCACACGTTAAATGGTAGCAATAAGATATATTTTTTGTGGACCCAGGTGACATATATAGTAATTAGTTTTATTACACCTTTGTTTTATCACCATACATATTCTCCCAAAGAACACCACAGAAGAAGATACAAGAGAATTGTAGTTAAAAGCAATCAACCAAAAAGCTTAAGTTTATAGGTACAAGATCAAGTTTTTGTTTCCAATTTTTAATTGATTGTTAAAAAATAAACATAAAAATGAGTGAAAATGGATGAATTATCTTCATGTCTCTCGCTTATTCTCGTATTTGTGATAGGATCCTTGACTTGTCAGAATTTGATCTAAGGTCCTCACTCTACTACTAAATATTAGATTCAGATCCCTCGCTAATGTTAGCATTCAATTTTTTGTTTTTTGGTCATGTAAAATGACCTTTATACCCCATAACAAAAAGACAAAAAATCAACTTCTGACCAATTTCTCAAACGGACATGAAGAAGACCCCATCCCTAGGAGCACCCGAAAGTAGGTTAGAGATCCTCCCAATATTGACCCTACATTACCCTCGCTCCCTAATATGAAACTCCTAGGAAAATGCCTAATCCCTTTTGAAACCATAATTGTTATCGCTGCGAGGTCCGACCAAAGGAGTTAGAGCTGTTGGTGAACCCTGGGCCTCACTAATGGTTCGACCTATAAGAGATTCAACTATAGTTAATAAGGAGATTGTCGGAGGCATCGTAGGAGATGGGGTCCATATAGAGGACCTCTAGCGAGCCAACGACTGAGGGATCGCTGGCGATGGAGTAGAAGTAAATGTCGGTGATACCGTCGCTAAAAGTTGCGAGGAGGTCGATGTAGGCACCGTCGCGAGGAAGATTCTTCAGCTAGGAGGCGCACCATGAGAAGGTAATTGTCCCCTCGACAGAGATGTCAAAGGATGGTGGGTGGGACTGGCCATCATAGTTGTCGTAGACTGTGAAGATGTAGAGGAAGTAGCGTTCGAAGGGCACGAGGACGGAGTATCAGTTCTTTTTTTCAGCGGAGAGGGGGAAGTAGCAGAGAGTCTTCTCTTGGGGGGAACTTGAAGTAGAGGAGGTCTGAGACGATGGTTGCACCGCTGTCGGAGAAGGGTGGAGGTCGCCCGTTCTTGGCTTAAAGAAAAATTTATTTTATTTTATTTTTTAAAGGTATTTTGGTCAATTTCATTAAAAAAAATGATTGATGACATCAGTCATAAATCTCAAACCAATATCATATTATAGAATAAAAACTTCATACCAAATTCTATAGAGTAAAGGATACTACCATGAAATATGAAAATAAACCAGGCAGCCGAAGATAATTTAGCTGTGAAAAATTCGTAATTACTCAATTTTATCTTGGAACATTGGAACCCAAGTCGTTGTATGGCCCAGAGAAGCATATTATCTGAGAGATTCGGATCCATCCCATCCCATCATTATGATGATGGGTCACGGAATCCCAATGAACATTCCCACTCCAAGTCCGTTGTCAATACGCTTTCTCTTCCATTATGATAAATCGTACATTATACATGATAATTAATTTCAAGTCTATTCCCATTGAGATACCATACCATCTTCAACTTTTATTTGAAAGATATAGTTTGGAAACCTTTGATCGACGGAGGAAATATTATTGTACATGAGATGATAATAAATAACTAGATCAAAAGATATGCTAGTGCATATTGTAAGCAAGAACCACTCACTAATGTTGTTCACTCATTCAACAACATATTTAAACTTTACAATCATGTGCTACATTAAAAAAAATTAAACAGATAAAAGATATAAAAAATTGATCTTTTACTTATAAATAACATGGCAAGTTAAATGGAGATTTTAAAAAATATATATTTAATGAAGTCAAAACAAATAAGAATTATTGTTGTTAGATTATAACTACTTTTCTTCTAACTTTTTATTTAATTTTATAATTGTTTTTCTCTAAAAATCTCCATTGAGCCTTAATATAGATATGGTATTTACGTAAATCTGAACAGGGTACTAAAATGATAACTAATGTTAGAAAACTCTCAAAAAATTGGTTAATATAATTAACGAATTGTTTAACTAACATGAAACTGAAATACAATTTTTATCATTTTATAAAATTTGAAATGACATTATAATTGGGGATTGGGGTGTGGGGATTCGGGCTGGGCTATTGTGATAATCCTTATATGTACAGTGTGAAATATTTTAGTGATTTGATTATTATTATTATTTACATAAACAATACACACATTCTTTTCGAACACACATCCTGGAACAATTTCAAGTTAAATGTATTTGGTCAAAAATATGATCAAGATAAATGACATGTACATGCGAGTAAGGACTGTTTTGTTGGCCTTCTCTTCTATTCTCTTCTGCCATTGGGAAAGTACGATTAACTATATTCTTTATTTGGTCCTTTCGAATTAATGTTTTTCCTTATATGGAAAATGTATTTTCACTGATAGTCTTCATTGTAAGTCCATACAAAAGTTAAAAAATATTTAATTTATTTCAGAGAAGAATTGGTGTCTTTTGCAGTGAGCATAAACATCATTTTCGGGCGGAAAACATGTTTTTCTGATAAAACAAATGCAAATTATAGGTATTTTTCTTCTAATTTTTTATTTTATTTCCTTGTTTTCCCCTGAAAATTTCCATTCAACCTAAATATTAATATAGCTGTTTACGTAGACCTGAACACGAATATTAAACCGATCATTACCATTAAAAAATATTAAAAAAAACCCGGTAAACTAAAAGTTAACGAAACTCTACAGTTACAATTTAAAAAACCGTTAGTTAACGGTTTTTTAAATTGTAACTTTGATCTTCGTTAACTTTTAGTTTACTAATTTTTTTTAATATTTTGTTAACAATAATTTTTGGTTTAGTACACGCATTAAGATCTATGTAACGACCATATTTATATTCAAGTTAAATGAAGGTTTTTAGGCAAAAACAATAAGAAAATAAAAGAAAAAACTTGAAGAAAACTAAGTATAATCTTAAAAAAAATATTTCTTACTTCTTTCAAATCCGTTAAAAATATAGTTTTTTTTTTTGAAATTTCGTATTGACTTAAATTTAAGAGTATCAAGTGAAAATACATATTCCATACATGGACAAACATTAAATTGAAAGGACCAAAAATTAAGAATATAGTTAAATTGTACCTTTTCCAATGGCAGAGGAGAGGAGAAGAAGAGAGAAGAGAAGGGCCACCGAAATAACACCACAGAACGAATCCCCTCACAGCCCACAACACTATATAATAATAATAATATAATATATATTAGCCTTCGTCTACCTCCACTCTCTCTCTGTCTTGTCTCTTCTCTTCCTTGTCCACTCTCTCTACTCTCTCTCTCTCTCTCTCTCTCTCTAGTTGGTCGGAAATGGCGGGGAACGACTGGATAAACAGCTACCTGGAGGCGATACTGGACGTGGGTCCTGGGCTGGACGACGCGAAGAAGTCGTCGTTGTTACTGAGGGAGAGAGGCCACTTCAGCCCAACTCGTTACTTCGTCGAGGAGGTCGTCTCCGGCTTCGACGAGACCGATCTCCACCGCTCTTGGCTTAAAGTTCCGACCTTTACCACCTTCCTTTCCCTTCCCTTCCTCTCTCTCTCTCTTGTTTGTTCGTTTAGTTATCTGCTATCGTTTTATTAAGATCGAATTGGTCGGGAATGCTCACGTCATCGTGTTCGGATGATCTGCTATCTGCTTAGAGTTGGCCAAGTGCATGTCTCTTTGTCCCCTTGTTCTTGTTGTTGTTGATGGTTTTTTTTTTTTTTGCTTTTTTTTGGTGTTGGGTGGCGGTTAGAGAGAGAGCGAGAGATTGATGATGAATTTGAATTGAATTGTGGTGGATGGTTGGGAATTGTGTAGGCTCAGGCGACAAGGAGCCCTCAGGAGAGGAACACAAGGTTGGAGAACATGTGCTGGCGTATTTGGAACTTGGCTCGTCAGAAGAAGCAGGTCCCTTTTCTTTTATCCTTTCTTCTTTTTTCTATCTTTCTTTTGAGGTTTTGTTTAATTGCCTTTTGCTTTTGCCAAAAATATGGGTTTGTTTTTTTCAAGTTGATGGTCTTTTTAATCCTTTTTGGATAACTGGTGGATTGCGTACTTGGGACAAACTGAGATTACTTCTTTTCCTAGTGGAGATGAGGCTTTAAGCGGGTTTTGGACGATCGCATCTCACTAGTAATTATTTAAGCGGTGTGGCTGTTCCGAATTTCGCAGCTTGAAGGAGAGCTTTCTAGGAGAAATGCTAAGCGTCATCTTGAAATCGAGAAGGCTCGTAGAGAGGCAGAAGCTGACATGTCTGAAGATTTATCTGAGGGAGAAAAGGGAGATGCTGGCGCTGACGTGTCTGTCCGTGGAGACAGCGTTAGAGGCAGGTTACCGAAGAGCAACTCCGCCGAGGGAATGGAAGTGTGGGCAAATCAGCAGAAGGGAAAGAAGTTATATATTGTACTGATTAGGCAAGCAATTAAACTTATCTTCTTGACACATGGATCCGTTCTAGACTTGTGGTTCGTTGACAATGTTGTGTTTTTATTAGTGATTCTAATCATGGCCATTTCACTTCCCCGACTTTTTTTAATGAAAGTATCAGTAGAGGGTGACTGTTCAAAATCCAGAACAAATTGTCGCTAGAGGAACATAGATAGAACCACAGAAACTTGTGTTTATTGCGGCAAATGATTTTCTGTTGTGCATTTATATCATTCTGTTTATAACGAGCATTGTGCTTGCAGCCTTCATGGTCTGATCCGGGGAGAAAATATGGAGCTGGGACGAGATTCAGATACCGGTGGTCAGGTGACTATTTTGCTTTAATTTGTCATAAATAGGAAGGAAGTGTGTGGTTTGCCCTGCACAAGGAAAATGCTGATTTTTTTATATGTTTGATTCTACCAGGTTAAGTATGTCGTGGAACTTGCAAGAGCTTTGGGCTCCATGCCAGGTGTCTATAGAGTTGATTTGTTAACTCGACAAGTATCAGCACCGGATGTAGATTGGAGTTATGGTGAACCAACAGAAATGCTAACTCTGAGAGATCCTGATGATCTTACGGATGAGATGGGAGAGAGCAGTGGTGCCTATATTATTCGAATTCCGTTTGGACCAAAGGATAAGTACATTGAGAAAGAGCTTTTGTGGCCACATATCTCTGAGTTTGTCGATGGAGCCCTTAAGCACGTAATTCAGATGTCTAAAGTTTTGGGAGAACAAATTGGTAACGGGAGACCAGTGTGGCCTTCTGCTGTCCACGGGCATTATGCTGATGCTGGTGATTCTGCCGCCCTCCTATCTGGGGCACTTAATGTTCCTATGCTTTTCACTGGTCATTCACTTGGACGTGATAAGTTAGAACAGCTTCTTAAGCAAGGACGCGTATCAAAAGAGGAAATAAACTCCACATACAAAATCTTTCGGCGGATAGAGGCCGAGGAATTATCTCTTGATGCCTCTGAGATTGTTATCACCAGTACCAGGCAAGAGATAGATGAGCAATGGAACTTGTATAATGGTTTTGACCCTGTTCTGCAACGTAAACTGCGAGCAAGAATCAAACGTAATGTGAGCTGCTATGGGAGGTTCATGCCCCGAACGGCTGTAAGTACACGCATTTCCGTTCGTTCTCCTGTTAAGGTCTTTAGCATACTAGCTTGTCTTTTTCAATGCAAACAAATCATTTTAACTTTTATAGATCTAGATTGCAGTATCTTCTATGTCATTACCATGGTGTTGCTTTTTTAGCTTAAACAAAAAAAGTATGTATTTAATAGGTTAAGACCGAAATCCTATTAATTACTTGAACATGCACTAAATAGGATTAATTACTCCACAGGTAATTCCTCCGGGAATGGAATTCCATCACATTGTTCCACAAGATGTAGATGGAGAAACTGAAGGAACTGATGATCATCCTACTACCCCTGATCCGTCAATCTGGTCCGAGGTTCTCATTTCTCCTTCTACTCCCATTTCCTGCAATTGACGAGATTCTTATATTCACCGAAATATTCGTGTTTCTGCAACTTTCACTTTTTTAGTTTTTGAGGAAAAATGTTTTAAGTTATAATGCTGCACTAACTTCTGTCCTGCAGATCATGCGATTCTTCACCAACCCGCGTAAGCCTATAATACTCGCTCTTGCCAGACCTGATCCCAAGAAAAACATTACAACTTTGGTTAAAGCTTTCGGAGAATGTCGTCCATTGAGAGAACTTGCAAACCTGGTATGTTTTTGCACCTGGTCAGACTAGCATTGAGACTATGTACTTCTCATTTACTTTCTTCACTTGCAAATATATTTTGGTGTACATTGAGATTTTTCCTCATTTTCTCCCATGCAGACCCTAATTATGGGCAACCGGGATGGGATAGATGAAATGTCTAGTACAAGTTCGTCTGTTCTTCTTTCTGTGCTTAAGCTTGTTGACAAATATGATCTGTATGGGCAAGTGGCCTATCCAAAGCACCACAAGCAGTCTGATGTTCCTGATATATATCGCCTCGCAGCAAAAACGAAGGTGCGTCCTTCTGTTTGACCGGTCAGATTAGGCTATAAATTCAATTCATCACGAACTTTCTTATCAGAGAAGGCCACTCTGATGTGTTACTGTCAAGAATTCAGCTAGCTTGCTTTCTTTTTCATTATGCTGCTAATGTATCATACTCTGTTGAATTCACCTCGGTGCAGGGGGTCTTCGTCAATCCAGCTTTCATTGAACCTTTTGGGCTGACCTTAATTGAGGTGCTCTACCCTACTCTTTACAATGAATTTACCATTCTATATAAAGCAATTTACTACGCAAAGTGAAGTAGCCTTATATATATTTTTTACTTTGTTATTTTAGGCTGCAGCTTATGGTCTGCCAATGGTTGCCACCAAAAATGGAGGACCAGTTGACATTAATCGGGTATGACTACTACTTCAGATGTGTTTTCTGATATGAATCAATCGGTGCATTTGTTTTTTTTCTTGTTGATTGTTCTATTGGTTTGAATTTGCTTAATTTGAAATTCCTACAGGTGCTCGACAATGGCCTGCTTGTTGATCCCCATGACCAACAGTCGATAGCTGATGCTCTGTTGAAGCTTGTTAGCAACAAACAGCTTTGGTCAAAATGTCGTCAGAACGGTTTGAAGAACATCCATCTGTTCTCATGGCCGGAGCACTGTAAAAACTACTTAACTCGAATAGAAAGTTGCAAGCCAAGACATCCACACTGGCAGAAAGGTGACGATGGTGCTGATTCAGACTCTGATTCACAAGGGGACTCGTTACGAGACATGCATGATCTATCCCTGAACTTGAAGTTCTCAATGGATGGGGAGAAGAATGGATCTAGTGGCAATGATGGTTCTTTAGAGAATGCAGTTGCAGCATTGTCAAAGGGCATTTCAAAAGATACCAAACGGATGGGATCCATCGAGAAGGCGGACAGTAATGCAAACATCTTCCCAGCATTGAGAAAAAGGAAACATATATATATAGTTGCAGTGGATTTTGATAGCAGCGAGGTGCTCATGGAATCCACTAGGAGAATCTTTGATGCTGTTGAAAAGGAAAGGAGTGAAGGCAGCATTGGGTTCATAATATCAACATCTTTGACCATATCTGAGATTCACTCGCTTCTCATCTCGAGTGGATTCAGCCCGAATGATTTTGACGCTTTTGTGTGCAACAGTGGCAGTGATCTCTATTATTCAACTCTTAATCCGGAAGAGGATGGCCCTTTTGTGGTTGACTTTTATTACCACTCGCATATTGAGTACCGTTGGGGTGGGGAAGGCCTGAGAAAGACTCTACTTCGGTGGGCTGATTCTGTCACTGATAGGAAGGATGGGCGTCGAATCGTTACTGCAGCTGAACAACTGTCAACCAACTACTGCTATGCTTTCGAAGTGGAAGATATCGGACTGGTAGTTTCATTTTTTCTGTCAATACTTTTATTGTTATTTGGCATACCGTATGCAGGTTTGCGATTGTCTGAATCGCGCATCTTTTCTGTGGCTTCTTTATCTGCAGGTTCATCCTGTTAATGAACTCCGGAAGTCGCTGAGAATTCAGTCTCTTCGTTGCCATGTTATTTATTGCCAAAATGGTTCAAGAATTAATGTTATTCCGGCATTGGCCTCCCGCTGCCAAGCTCTTAGGTATGTTGTTCGCTTGTTGCACTGTTAATGTTTTGACTTGATCGGAACTAAGACTAGTGTGAAGCTTTTATGGTAGGGTAGGAAGATACTTCACTTCACATTGCTAGAAGTTATAAGTAAATCTCCAAAAGGTAACAGTTTTATTGATTCTTGTTGGAAATGTAAATCCATTTCAGGTATCTTTTCATTCGATGGGGCATAGATTTTGCCAACATGGTCGTTTTCGTGGGCGAAAATGGAGACACGGACTACGAAGGGTTGCTTGGTGGCCTCCATCGGACAGTGGTTCTCACAGGAGTTTGTGCCGGGACAAGTCAACTCCTTGCCAACAGAAACTACCCCCTCTCTCATGTCATCCCATCCGACAGCCCGAGCGTTGTCCGAACACCTGTCCAATGCAGCGTCCCTGAGATCCGGAGTTCACTGGTGCAGCTGGGGTGCCTCAAGAGCTAAGCCATCTAACGCCATGCTCGACCTCAATAGCTCGAGGCAGGAACTCAGGCACGATGTACATTCGGACCGTTGTTGCTTGTGGTGCCGGCTAATGAGAGCAGGAGATACAGGCCTACATCACCCCTCTGTCCTGGTTATCACAAGTTTGTCTGATTTATTACATTACATGCAATTTCAATGTGGTATACTATTCCATCCAAAACACAACATATAGTTGCAAGTTTACCTGAAAATTACATACAATCTGGGTCACCTTGGTGATAATAATGTCTGATACTTTCAATTGAAATTACTTTATTTATTTATTCATAAAGGTGTTTGGATGGTCTTGTTATTAGTTTTACTATATCATGCTTCTCTCGGAATAGATTTCCTGGAGGAATTTATCATCGCGTCAAACGGCGATAATTTGGCATCACCATTTACCAAATTTAACATCGTTCGTTTTTTTCTCTTAAATTTTTCTAAATTTTAATTCGTTCTAAGTAAAATTTGTTACTTGGTATTGCATATTCTGGGTTGTCAAAATTACTCGACCTTTTCTGATGTATGCAAGTTTTTGTTTTGCTTCAGTTGTAATATTCCAGTAGGACATGATCTATGGCAGCATTTTTTTTTCCTACCAAATTTCAACTTAAAATTTATAATAAAATTTTAACAACCCTCTATAGCTTCTAGCATTTTACAGAGATTTATTTTTTGTACATAAAATATTGTTGTCACGAAAAAATATTCTCAATGTGCACAATACACTTATCGTTCACAATGAACTCGAGAGAAAGAGCCGAACTTAGAGAAATCAATTGAATGTCGTATCAAGGGGGCAACTGATAATACCACCTTTAAATGGTTTTAATTTCGATTCCAATCTTTTCGTTGGCTCACCCCTTAGTCGTAATTTGATTCTGATGAATTAGTTGGCAGTCTCGACCACGGTTCGTTGCCGCCGTGTTATTCAAAGATAACATACAATTTTAACTCCTACCCTCTTTCCCAACTTATTATATGAAATCATAAAACTAGACTTCTGATATTTTCAAAATTTTAATACTTGAAAACGAGTTGTTTATGTCTTAATTAATGTCGAGAACATAATACCATCCCACAGTTCCCGTTAATAATGTGCCAATTCGCTCTCCACGTCTCATGCATGTGTCCTTTCTTTGTTCATTTGAAAGTTTACTTGGCTTAATTATACAAGAAACTGGACCAAATAAGGCACGTTATATCGATGGCAATTTTCGTTGGAGGGCCGGTGAGACGGTGGCTTCTTTCTTGCACTCAATTCCCACCCACCCACAAAAAGAAGGAGAAGAAGTAAAAGATTACTTTGATCATATGACAAGGCAATGAAGCAGCTTGGCCGGGTAAGCTAATAAAATCGGAGAAATATCCAAGATCATGCCCATGCTGGCCAATTCATGAGCGAAATAGATAGCCTTTTCTAAATAACAAATTTATGTCTCAATCGTAAATCGTATTGTTTATGGAGTAATTTTGCGTTGGTTGGTTCTTCTATATCAAGTATCAAATGTATGGAGAATTGAAATTATAAAAAATAAGAGAACGAAACTAAACTATAGAAAGTCCATAATTGATAAAACCATAATTCTTGATATACCAAGTCATATTCAATTAAATCTTTGAATTCAAAGTCTCACCAAAACCCTTGTCTTTGCTAACCAATCTTTTTCTATGGTGTTCCTCGAGGCAATTCATATAGTTTGAATAAACCAGTCTGATCCTAAAGACGACTATATCCAAAGAACAGGAAATGTGTGAACCTCGAAGATACATATATCATTTACGATTTATGGGGAGGTGTATAAAGTTCAGTTGACTATTATCTTCCAATATGTTACCCTACCATATATTAAAAGCCAAATATTTATTGGTGACCCAACAAATACGAGGACACTTGGAACACACTTGTACAATAAGATCCAACACATTCTAATCCCGAATCAACCAAATGGACAGATTAAATAAGGCATCAACTTATGAGACAATTTAAATGGTGTAGGTGATTGGTATAGTTGCGTAATTATTCGATCAACTAATTAAAATTTTAATTATTTTATTGCATGGCAAAAAAAATTCTACCGAAATTGAAGTGAAAATAAATTTTCGAATACTTAAACTGAAATCTATATTTATAAATAGAAAACTCATCATCTGTAGTCGATATCTTAATATCACGAGTATAACCCACATTAATGACACATAATATATTGTTGCGGAGACGACACAAATTAACAAGGTACTTTCCTTATATTTGACCACACGAAACACCCTTTATTACACAAACAAGACATTACTTATCCTAAGAAAATGAAAGCTAACAATTGTGGAAGGAGGAGAGGGAAGAAGATGGATCATCAGAACCATGATGTCCAAAATCAGACAAATATTGAAGGGAAGAAACAGTACGGGTTGGTGTCGTATTGGGAGCTCCCGGGGTACATGAAGGACAACGAGTTCATATTGAGGTATTACAGGGCCAATTGGCCTCTCAAGGAAGCTCTCCTCAGTGTCTTCCGCTGGCATAACGAGACCCTCAATGTCTGGACGTAAGTGAATAAACTTCTTCTTTTTTATCTTTAGTTCCCGTATTTGGTAGTTACTTAACCGATTAACTCATATTCAAGTTGGATAACGCGAGGGTTACAAAGTAGTATTTGGGATGGCATTTTGATGCATGATTAAGTTCATATAGTTTGTGTTGAATTTTATAAATACAAATTTCAAAATTCGTGACAACAGAAATTAAAATTTTTACCAACACAAAATTTGATCATTACGATATATCATAAAATAAATAGTAAGGTCTTTAGAAAACCTTGTAGTGCATTGTAGATCAATTTTTTACTACGACATTCACATAGCACCGTCTACGAAATTTTAATAGTGGATATCTTCGAGAATTCGCTAAAAGAATTCTTTATAAAAAATAACTATAGAAATATATAATTCTAAGTTGACTCACGTTTTACCACTACTGCAACCTAGACTTATAAGTATATATAGTAAATTAATTACATAATTCCTAACCTAGTTGGGAATATCTTTGTGGCCCTAAACTTGGAAGCCAAGCTTCCTACGTAATCAACAGGGCAACAAGCCCTTGAATTATTTTATTTTGGGCCTTGAGCCCAATTAGCATTTTATTGTTCTAATCAATTTGTCCAACACTTAATTAATTTTACTATATATTAATTAAAATAAATTAGACATTATAATTTTCATCAAATAAAATTATATTATTTTCTATAGATTAAAATATTCTCAATCAAATCAATACTTAATATAAGCAACTTTAATTCATAAACTAAGAATATTTGTTGTGTGACCTATAGACCTTCACATCTCAAATACTTAGTCAAATTAATGGTCTTAGTGGAACTCTAAATAATAGACCAGACAATTTTAACATATGAGGTATGTTATGAGGATACTGTAACTATCTGTAATGTGAAGCTCATAGTGATACAATCGTTTCATTCACAAATACTTGATTAAGTCTAAAACATGATTAAAGTATCTATTCAAACAATTTTACCATATTATCTCATTCCACTAATTGATCATGTTGTCACTTTTACACCTTTCCAAATATGACGTGCATTGACCAATAACTATCGATGTAATTAGTAATGAGAAGACAAGTATTCTCTCCAAGTCTATTTGAGGAATGAATCATATTCTTAGCTCAACTACCATGCACATATACTTCATGATGTAATTAACACATGTCGTATATATTTTGTCAGGAGTACAAGTATAAATCATGATTAATGTCCATCACTCCCTACATGTCGTGCGTATTAACCTCAAGTCGGAGGACTATTACACTATTTCACAAACCGGTATTCTCATATTTTCCTAGACACGTAAATAGAATATACAAAATGATTTCTCGGTTAGGTATGCCAATACTCTCTAAATTATATGTGCATCCATCATGAAATATATCTCATAGTTGTGAGAATCACTATATCCTATTCTTTGTGATAAGTACAATATTTTTAATATGATTGTTTGTCGGACATGTATATTCAGTTTGTTTAGTGATTTGTGAATTATAATGCAAGTATCTTTTGTGTTGATATCTTCTTGTTTGTGATTTGGTGTAGGCATTTAATTGGGTTTTTGGTGTTTGTGGTGTTGACTTTGGCTCAATTAACGGAAAGGCCTCAGGTAGCGGATCTACTCGGCTTGTTTACGAGGTTTGTTCTGAAATTGCTTCCGAGTAATCAGGATTTTGTTTTTTGTTTTCAATTGTAAGATGCCAATTTCCAAGCAATCCAGTATAACAGTTTTACTAAACTAGGATATTGATATTATCCCACCGGTAAAACGTCCGTGATAAAATTGAATATTGTCTTGGATCTATTTAAGAGTTATTTTCTCTAAAATATTTTTATTATTCATAAATCTTGAATCTAAAGCCTCTAGAAATTTGATTGGTTACTATTCGAACATGATTAGGATATTTTGTAATCGGAAAAAGAGAAGTAATTGGAACACTGTATAGTATCACACAATAATAATGACTTTTTTAGTTGTTGTTGAAAAGTTAACTCCAGCTAGGCCCCAATGCTTTTCAGGGACGACTGTTCTCCTTACGGTTTGTAGTCTAGGAAGACCGAAAAGAGCAAAATAAATGGAACATGTGAAATTAAATATGGATTTCATTTTGGAAACGAAAAGGATTGCAATTTAAAAATAGATTTCCACGTGTTACAAAATATTAATCAACATTAGTATTAGTTATTGATTAGCAATTGCTTTGCATCATCATCGATGAAGTTGTTTTTTTTTTGTTGGGAAATAGAGATATATTTATAAAAATTAATATGTATAACCAAATAAAAAGTTACACTACCGAATATATGATAACTCTCCCTTCTATTTAAGAGATTCCATAGACAAAGTTGTTAACGCCATTGCATTTGGTGCAGGTCGCTTCTTACCAGCGCAGAGACAAATGTTTCCCACGACTCCGACCATCTGTTTGCGGTAAGTTCACGTTACTTAATAACTTAATTAATGATTGGTAATCTTAATTATTAAGTGGCCTGGAAACGTTTCACGATTGCAATATATTTCATAACTATAATCTTATAACGGTACCACCGCACTTATAATCTAATGAAAATGGTGTTAGTTCTTAAACATAAAATATGATGATTGAATCTCATGACCGTCCAGATCTTGAATTGCGGAAATAATTTACTTTTATCATGAAGTAAAATATGGCTAGAATAATTTCAGCAATTTAAATTTCACTTCAGATAGTGTCTTAATTGAATACTATCAAAACTTTTTAATGGTCAACCAAAGTTTTTCTAATTAAGTGTAAGATTTGGATGAAATATTTTCAATGAATCTATTTTTCTAACTCACATTATTTAACCTGAAATTGAATAAATCGAATGATACCATCTTTAAGTGATTATTTATCAATGGTTGCGTATCAGAGCGGGAGAGGACTATTGAACATGAAGCACATAACACCGTCGGAGCTGGAACTACATCCTCCGGCGACCCGGTGGCCGTTAACCGTCTTCCTCGCCGGATCAATGCTCTGCCTCCTATCGAGCAGCATCTGCCACCTCTTCTCGTGCCACTCACACCACCTCAACGTCAACCTCCTCCGGCTAGACTACCTCGGCATCACCACCATGATCATCACCTCCTTCTTCCCACCCATCTTCTACATCTTCCAGTGCGAGCCCAGGTGGCAGGTTGTCTACCTCGCGGGGATCACCGCGATGGGGGGCTTCACCATCTTCACCCTCCTCACCCCCTCGCTGTCCTCAGGCAAGTTTCGAGCCTTTCGGGCCATGCTCTTCTGCTGCATGGGGCTGTTCGGGGTCGTCCCCGGGGTACACGCGACGGCAGTCAACTGGGACAACCCTAAGAGGGATGCGATCCTTGCGTACGAGTTCGCAATGGCGGGTTTCTACGTGACCGGGACGATGTTTTACGTGACTAGGGTTCCAGAGAGGTTCAGGCCGGGGTGGTTTGACCTGGCTGGCCATAGCCATCAGATATTTCATGTGTTTGTAGTGTTGGGAGCTTTGGCCCATTATGGTGCCGCTCTCTTGTTCTTGGAGTATAGGGATAATGTTGGCTGCAAGTTTTAAAAAATGTGGTCGGTCGGACTGATAATTGCTTTTATTACTATCCCATTTCAGTAAAAACCTGCTTACTTTGTAGACCGGACAAATTCCTGTCAGTCCGAATAGTTCGCACGGAAAATTCGATTTAACTAGGTGGTTCAGACAGTTTGCACTTTTCTGATCTATGATTTCAACTTCGATATGGGACTACCCATTTGTATGAATATTTTATTTGATATATTTTTATATTATTATTGTGTTATTATTAATTTATTACATAAATTATTTACCTATATATATTTTAAAAAATTACTAGAAAAATGAGGAAAAAAAATTTGGACCGACTAACACTTGAGCCGATCAGTCTCTAGGTCGTTTCTAAGAACCTTGATTATTACTATTATTATTATTATTATTATTATTATTATTTTGTACGGTGGAAGAGTTTACTCACTCTATATAGCTTGAAAAAAGTGAGAAAAGTTAATTAAAATTTAATATTCTTTTTACCTAAGTAAGTCATAATTTGTGAAGTCATGTATTGTTAAATAATGGTATATCGATTATGGTGAAAGTTGAAATCATAAACTGAAACATTCTATTGTTAATAGATGAAATTATATATTATTGCAGCTTTGTCAATAGCTGAACTCTTTTTGTATTATTTTCTTATTTAACAATATAGGCGAGGCTCGAAGGAGCCTGGTTAACGGCTCAGAATATCAAAAACTTTTGAGCCCGTACCGAAACGTAAACAGGCTTCGTCTATTTTGGAATCGAATTTCGAACCCAGGAAGCCCAATTTGCAAAGTCATCATCATAGTTCTTAAAAACGACCCGGAGGTTAACCCGGATTTGGGTCCGACCCCGGGTCGAGCAGTCCGACCGAATATTTGGCCGGTCAAACTGGATAATTTTTTCCTTCATGTTTTAGTGTTTTTTTCTATAATATATATAAATATATAGGTAAATAAGATATTTAGAGTAAAAAAATTAATATAAATGCATAAAATTCTGATCGAACCGTCCATTTTTTGTTGATTTGGCTAGTTCGACCAAAAATTGACTGGTCGAACCATATAGCATTTTTAAGACAAAAACAACCCGGAATTGGGTCCGAAATGTGGTCTGACCGGTCGGACCACATTTTTTAAAACTATGGTCATCATGCTAACTTTCAGACTTTTTATATAAATTCTAATAAAAGCATAAAATAACAGTATTTATTATAACTGGATCTAAATATTGAAACAGGAAAAAGCGAAATCGCAATAGTTTGGCCCTTTCTTTTAATTTTGTTTTTGGGATTAAAGCACGAATTCCATATATGCCAAAAAGAAGAGAGACCCAATTAAGTTAAAATAAATGAATATACATAAATAATTATTCTTATATTAAAACAAGAGGTACAAAAAGCCACGTCAAAGTACATTAAAAAGCGTACAGAAACTATCAAATGCACCTTCAATTTCAATTCATTGTTACACTTTGTACTATGAAGTATGAACCATATGAAATGTGGATTAGTTATAAAAAAAATTACATTCTACATCAAAGGTTTTTCATTTTCTTTTCCAAATTAAAAAAAGGGACTGTTCATGTGCCAATGTTTAAATGATTTGGTCCTTTGTAGAAATTCCACCCATCCTTGTAGCTGTTTCATGTGTCAACCTAGATCGGTGATAAACCATTTTCTGCGCCACGAAATTTACCGAATTGGATTCAACATCCCATCATTCTCTGTATTCTGATCCCTTTTAAAAGCCCTATGAGCTTCATCTCTCCATACCAAAACCTCTCATGCAGTACCATTAGGCAATACACTTTTCCATATGCCTATGTGACTAGGATCGAGAAACTTTGTTATATATATTTTTCATCAAGGGCACGAGATTATTTAAAAAAATTGACTAAACTTTATGCAAAAGAAATAACTCCCAGAATTAAATAATTCAATTTTTAAAACATATGAAACTAATTAATATTAATTTTTTTTTGATAGGTCGATCTGTCCAAATATTGTACATTGACGACCATGCTAATTTGGACCAAGATCAAAATTTTCTAATATTCTTACCTTGCAAAACTGTACAAAAATTGATATTTAGAGAAATCAAAGTTCCGTTATAAGAAAAAACGCTTAATCAACATCAAAACGGTATTGACTAGATCAATTTTTACGTCGACTTGACTAATTTGGGCCAAGATCAAACGAGTTCACCATTATTACGTCGACTTGACTAATTTGGACTAAGATCAAACGACTTTACCCAACCCGTCAATTACCCTGCTACTGTTTTAATTCCAATTCCATGGATGGAAATCCAAAATTGGAAAGACCTTTTCTTCAGAGAAATATAAATTTTTTTGAGAGCAAGAGAAATATAAATTTGGAAAAAGGCTTAGGTGGTCCAAAACATAATATCCCCCATAAACATTCTTCAATAGGATCAGAATAGGTTAACTACAACAAAATATTACCCTAATATAAAACAATGGGAACCTAAAGGTAACAGCCACAAACTTTAGAAAGGAAAAAAATGTCATTCATGACAAATTTAACTTGCAGAGTACATGTATTTCTCCTCTCAACTTCTCTTCTTCTTCTCCTCTTCCTCTTCTATTCTCCCTTAATTCAAACCAAACTTTTTATACCAACACCCTCTCTAACCAATATTTATGACCTAATTAACACCAACCATAACATTACTAACGTAGTTCCTCTGCAAGCAATTGCTCCTCTCAATGAGTCATCCACAAATTCCTCCATTCATGTTATCGAGACGAAGAACGCAACAACAACAAAGGCTAAGGTATGATGAGTCCCCAAACTCTCGAGACGTCTAAGTTAAACTGAAGCTTCTCTTTTTTGTTTTGATGTATTAATTTGTTATTAGATAAGGAGGAAGAAAATAAGTGAGTTGGAGAGGATTGAAGCTGGGTTAGCAAGTGCCAGAGAAGCTATACTAAGAGCAATTCATGAGAAGAACTACACATCTGATAAGGAGGAGCCGTACATTCCTAGAGGACGAATTTACAGAAACGCCTACTCTTTTCACCAGTTGAGTTTAATTTTGATTTATTTCTCTTCTAATATTCAAATTATATTTAAATTTTTTCTTGCATATATTTCCTCTTCTTTTCCTATTCCTATTTTGTAGGTTGGTATTTTTTTTTGATGAGTTAATACGTATTCCATATTTGGTAGTCCACACTTTTGGAAATGGATTAATAGCAGAATTAACGTGCATTTATTTGGAATGTTTCATATATTTATGTGGGTTACCTACTGTGCAGATTAACGTAAATGGCCTTGCATTAATGGTGACAACGAAACGTACGCTGCATGTCTATTTTTCCTAATTGTAAATTTCCATTTTTACACGTAAACCCAATAAAGGAATTTATACTAAAGAATATTTTGGGATAAGAGAATTGATTGTATTTTATTTTTCGCTGTCACATCACTCTTTGTGTTAGTTACTGCAATCGTAAGTTTCCCGGTCAGACTAAGTTATTGGATCGAACAGTTTGGTTCGTTGATGATTGATTTATTTACTTCCTTGACAATATATTTTAACACTCTTCTCGTCATGTATAATTTCTTTTTATAATACTTGTACAAATGCAGGAGTCACATTGAGATGATGAAGAGATTCAAAATATGGGTATACAAGGAAGGAGAGAGGCCATTAGTCCATAATGGGCCATTAAAGGACATATACTCAATAGAGGGCCAGTTCATAGACGAGTTAGAAGAAGGGAAAAGCCCATTTTTGGCCAAAAATCCCAGTGAGGCCCATGTATTCTTTTTGCCGGTGAGTATCGCCAACATTATAAAGTTCGTATACTCTCCTCTCACCACCTTCGATAGAGACTGGCTTGTGAAGATCGTCAAGGACTACGTCGAGGTCGTGTCCGGCAAGTATCCCTACTGGAATCAGAGCTCCGGCGCCGACCATTTTATAGTCTCTTGCCATGATTGGGTAAGTCCATTCTTCTCCAACCCATTTTCACGTTCGAATACGCTAAACAATCGTAGAAAATTCTACTACAATGCATATTATCAGACCTAAGTGATGGGCTTTGCACGTGTGAGGTCTGAGTCTGGGTTCTAAATTTTAGAAAGATATGAACAGGTCATGGCCGAGAATAAGTTATGGGAGTTTGTGTGAGACACTATAGTACACCACCAACTTATTAGTTGCCCATCTTATTTATCCATATTTGGAGTTGTAGTACTTTAATTGGATTGATTCCCTCTTCGTCTGTTCCGACAATGGGAATGGACATGTTTCCCCTTTCAACTCTGTCAGTGATGGCCAACAACATGATTCGTGTCAAGTGCTTGTGCAAAAGATCATCTAAAACCCAATAAAAGTCAATGGGAGCATAATTCTTGTAAGATGTTTGGACTAATTAATTAAATCTCGAGTTTGCACTTTATACATAGAAAAACACCTTAAGAAAGCCTGCCTCATTTTATAGTGGTTCACCGTGCTCGTGCTCCTGGTCTGATGGGTATTTTTGTCGTGACGTTCTCAATAGTTACGTGCATTTTTTTTAATATGTACCCCATTTCATTTCTTACCATAAGCTAGGATGCATATGTCTCAAGTCTTGCATGTGCTCAACTTTTCATTCTTAAGTTTGTGCTTCATCTTTTATAGTAGATTTTTATATTCCGTATTATTTTAGCATGTGCTCCATCATTTGGAAATGGCCAACAACTATTCACTAACAAGCATTATTTGGTTTCGACCGGTTGTTATTTCAGGCGCCGGACATCAGCCGGTACGAGGCAAAGATGTTCTCCAAGGTGATCCGAGTGCTGTGCAACGCCAACACCTCGGAGGGATTCCACCCCGTCCGAGACGTCCCTTTGCCGGAAATGAAAACTCCGCCGGACCACCTCAACACGCCTCGTCTAGGCCTGAGCCCAGACGACCGCAAGATCCTGGCATTCTTCGCCGGAGGAGCCCACGGCCACATTAGGAAGGTCCTACTGAGCCACTGGAAGGACAAAGACAATGAGGTCCAAGTCCACGAGTATCTCCCCAAGGGCCAGAACTACTTCAAGCTGATGGGCCAGTCCCAGTTCTGCCTGTGCCCTAGCGGGTACGAGGTGGCCAGCCCTAGGGTCGTTGAAGCCGTCAACTCCGGCTGTGTTCCGGTCATTATTTCGGATAATTACAGTTTGCCATTTAGTGATGTACTTGACTGGAGCCAGTTCTCTGTGTTTGTCCCGTCGGAGAAGATCCCGGAGATTAAGGAGATCTTGAAGAGGGTTAGCCGTAAGAAGTACTTGAAGTTGCAGAGGAGTGTGGCTCAAGTAAGGAGGCATTTCGAGCTGAACCGGCCGGCCAAGCCGTTTGATGTCCTACATATGATTCTTCATTCCATTTGGCTTAGAAGGCTCAATATTAGGATACCAAATTGATCAACTGTAAATTATGGTAATCATTATTTTTTTTTTTTGGTGAGGGATCATCATCCATTTCTATATTCAAAGAACCCATATTGTTATATATAATTATTTGAATTCAATCTATGTGAATATAGTAGCACGTCTAAGAGAATAGTTTTATACACTGTATTGACTTGGAATTATTTTTTTATTCAGTAATGTTATTGGATATTTCTTCAATAAAATCCTGAAACTTAATATTCAATTTATTTGATTTGACAATATGTGACGTGTACGGCAGTTTTCAATTTATAATAATGCATCGAGGATAACATAATGCCCAGTTAAATGCAAAAATAATATCAATAAGGTGGGTGGCAACTCTAGATCAATTGACAATATATTATATGTTTTTTGGTGGGTCGCCACTTCCATATTTATTTGCAACAATACAATTTCCAAAGATTTCAAGGCATTTAGTATGCTTAATTCTCCTGCATCACAACTTCCTGTTTTTAGAACGATGCATCACAACTTTCTACTATTACGTAAAGACTTGCACTGAAAAAAGCTTCATTTAATTCGTATGAATAATTACTCCATGTTAATTAGCTATCATTCATTTAGTTATATGCTTTGTCCTTAAGGCAATGAGACAGTACCAATCAATCCTTTGTTATCTTTGAGAGAAATATTATCTAAGTAATCTACTATTTATTAAACTGATTAAACTAATTTAGTGAAATAATACTTCTGGAAAGTGACTCAATTATATCGTTAATCCTCAACCACTTAATAAAGTACTCGTTGATCAGGTGGCCATCGGCAAGTGAGAAGAGATTGAGATTCTATCATTCATACAACAAAGATGAATCACATACACGATCGTGGAAACAGTTAGACAGATGGAAGAAAATAATTAATATCAACATATAACGTGTACAATTGCCACCATCAATTCCTTGATGCCATC
Organism: Hypericum perforatum; assembly: GCA_012979155.1. NCBI lineage: Eukaryota > Viridiplantae > Streptophyta > Magnoliopsida > Malpighiales > Hypericaceae > Hypericum > Hypericum perforatum. Next base: position 40,177 of record SOPF01026929.1, read on the forward strand.
CCAATCGTGGGCTCTCCCTTCCTTTTCTTGTGAAACAAAATATTAAATGAAACCATACAAATTGGTTTATAGAATTTTCTCAAAGCACACAATGGATGAGATTGAATTGAATCGTATCTAATACATCCTCAGTCGCCCCATTTTGATCAAACTGGTTAATATCCAAAAGTATAGAAAAGATGACATATCAAACTAACGTTGGAAAGATTTTGTACTAAACAAATTTCAACAAATTACAATAGATAAAAACAAATTTCAACAAATCACAATAGTTAAAAATTAAACATCGTAAAATTTACTACTGTAAAAATCGCAATTGTCGAATATACTAATCGTTTGTATATTGAAACCTAGACTAGACCTTCGTTACCTGCCAAGAACATGTACTTGTCCTTTCTGGTCATCTTGGTGCAATCAAAATCCAATGCCTTGGCTATCTTCTCTTGCACGTAATTGGCCACCTCGTACTTGGATTTCCCACCAACATTGCACGTTAAATTTTGTGGTACCATCTCAAGAATTTGTAAATTGCAAGTCACGAACGGATTGATCAGTAGAAACACAGGGTCCAGGCACTTGAACCCACTTGCCGTTGTCGCATAGAACATGCTTGACCTGAAACTGATTGCCATTGGGACGATACGATCGGTCGTCTCCGCAAACAATGGACTGAACCTCAGCAGGTAAGGCTCCCTGCAGGTGGTTCCTTCAGGGCAGATTACAAGGTCTCCTTGGGTCAAGAGGTGCGTGATCAGCTCGAAGTCCTTGTCGCGGTTTCTTGTCAGCCTGACCGTTTTGATCGGGGCAAGCAGCTCGGCCGCCCTGCTCAGGCTGTAGGTGACCGCGGTGAGGGGTCGCATTAGCGCGATGGAAGCATAGAGCGGGTCAAACAGAGTCTTGTGGTTGCATACGTAGAGCATTCCTGATTTGCGCTCTGGATCACGAGCGCACGTAGTGCTGTCCATCATTGGGTAATCTTTCGGTCTTGACACGGTGCCTCGCATTCCGGTGAGGCACAAAAGCGGGACGGAGAGTCGGAAGGGCAAGAACACGCCAAGGATGGCCCTAATTAGGAACAGGACGAGCCCGAATGGGAGCCAAATGAACATGGTTAGTGTAGCCAGTGGAGTTGGCCTAAAAGCCAATCTCCCATCATGGAATACGAGAGGTTTCGGGTACTTTTTTCTTGGTAGGATTTTCCAAGTCCTCTTCTCTGCCTCACTCACCAAATAAGCCACCTGAAACAGAATCCGAACCAATATTAACAAATCAAACTCATATTTTGCTATGATTTCTTCCAAACTCGTCCCAATTATGTACGAAAAACCGATGTTACATATCTGATGTAGCAAACATAAAGATAAAATCACATAAATAGAGCCACAAACCTTGCAATGAGCCAGGAATTGTTGATCAAGTGACTGGTTGAAACAGCTAAAACCAACAACACCAACTCCTTCACTTTTTTCCTCCTTGGGAATTATAGAATTCCCAATTGACTTCTTTTCCTCCATGAGTCCTACAAAATATCCGTTGACCACCTTCAATTCTCTCCCAACAACAGTCTGAATTCCCAAGTAATACCTCAAGAACCCATCAACCATAACGCTAGGCAGATCAGTGATCGCTATCGTCTCGCCGAACCTCCTCACGAAATCGAACCCTTCCTCACCAACATCTTCCAATAAAAACTTGGGTAACACTGTTCTTCCAATCCTGAAACTATCAGCTCTAATCCCAACAAAGCTCACAAATACCATTAGCTTCAGCGCCAAGTCATCACCAGCCAAACAGAGTAAAGGGTACAAAAGCAACAAGACCAGAGCCCTTATGGGGCTACCACCTTCGAAAGCCACCAAGAGGAAGTAAGGGAAGACGGAGGGCGATTTCAGTAGCGCACCCTCGACGTGGAACACAAGGGTCCGGCTCGAGGAAGCTGAGGAGCTTGGAGGAGAAGGAGGACTAGTGGTATTGGCTCTGAAGATTTTCCTGTGGCGATTGTAAAGTTTCAGGAAGTTGGTGAAGAAGAGGCAACGGAGCAGAATTGGCAAAGTTTTCCAGTTAAACATCTTGGTAATATACAACTTTTTCTTAAAATTGGCAGGATGTTGTTATATAGGAATAGAATTCACAAGATTGGTATTTCCCAGCAGCCAACTTCCGAATATAATGCATAAGAAATGAATGGTTGTCGCAAGTGTAATGAGAATTGAATGATTCCAGTATATATGTGCGGTGCGAAATCCCGACATATGTTTTATATTGACAAATTCTTATCTAAAATTTGCTACGTATAGGATAAGGTATTTTGAGATTCAACAGGTTATTTGGAATACGATGTGATTTTAAAAATATACAGTTGAGACTGAGTTGGTTGAATTGAAAATTCGACCAACGAAATTATTTATGAATGCAAATCAATATAATATGAATAAGAAATTCGATATTATAAGTCTCGTTTTAAAAAATTTACACGATTTTTTGTCAACCATATGTCAAAAAAAAAAAACCAAACAATGCAAACAAATACAATTTCTTCAGGAAACCGTGAGCGAGAACCAACAACTGATCCTGCAAAACAAGGCAAGCATCCGGGAACTAACTTGCACCGATGCAGCTCACAAAATAGTAAAATGTTCTTAAACAATTACGTGAATAACTCATATATTGTTACACGTGGCAAGTACATTTTCAAATATGAATTAACTTTTATATGTCGATATAATGTGATAGAGGAATACTAAAAGACCATAAATATGAGCGGTACCAAAATGTCTTACATAAAGATATGTATTACCTATAGATATTGTGATTCTAACTATTAATTACTCTAATGAAATTCGTATAAAATTATTTTAAGTAATTATAGTTCTCTCGTTTGAATTTATTGTAGTTGACTACTTGTGAAAAACATTAAAAGGAAAAGACTTTGCTTAGTCTAACGAAAATCGAGTATCTTCTTTTATTGTACTCGAAGAAACTTGTATTGCTTTTGGCATGCGTTTACACTAAAAATTGTCCAATTCCAAAGTCAAGTCCAAGATTGCATTATTTCCACACGGGGTTGATTAATCAATGGAACTCTTCAAATATTAAACACGCATCTTATTCATGAGTTGTTGATGATTAACTCTCAAAGCATTTAATGAACTTCATTGAAAACGAAACAACAAAGCAAGTACATGTACATGCATGGACCGTTGATATACATTCGTCCGCCTAATTTGGTTGTATTTATCGTCGGATCAATTCATATTTGATTTTTCATTTAGAGATTGATACAGATCATTGTGGCCAGTCAATTGTTAGAAGTTGAGTAGTCTGTTATTATAACTTGTGAACAGAAACTAATCGGCATAAATCAAATGGACGAGATTTTTTTTAACACAACTATGAAATCTCTTATTTAAAATTGAAGTAGTCTGTTACTGATTGACATTTCGCATCTCAGCAATGGAAATGTCAACTCTACAGAGTACTTTCTTTGATGAAGACGGCTTCTTCGGATCTTAGGATTTTCTAAATTTACGACGGGGCAACCGATTTTATAATCTATTGTATTTACTTAATTGTATTGTTATTGAACTAATTTCTTTTAAGAGTATATATTATTAATGCTCATGGTATATACATTTTACTTGGCGTGATATATCGTGAAACATTGGACAATGTCATGCCACTTGGTTTGTGACTATGTTCAAATTATTGGATTTCAAAATGATTTTGTGCTGTTATGTTTTAATATTTTATATCATATTAAGATCAATACAAACGGACTCATAAATACAAAATGTTTAACTATTAAAAATGTATGTCAATCTTAATCCTAAAACTATAAGGTAATTGATCCCAAAATTATTTGATCGAAAATGAAATAGAGACTACATGATTACTGGGGCGAATAAATCAAGTCGGAGAGGATTTTTTAGCATAACTAAGAAATTTCTGATTTGAAATTGAACTACTGATTTTGATATTTCGCATCCAACAAGGGAAATGTCAATTGTATACAGTACTTTCTTTGATGAAGATGGCTTCTTCGGATCTTAACATTTTCTAAATTTACGAAGGTGCAACGGATGTTGAAAATCTATTTCGTCTATTTATTTATATTGCCATTGGATTAGTTTTTAAGGAAATATATTATTAATCACCGTAGTATATACATCATAAATACGAAACAAAATATTACTGATATGTTTAACTATTAAAATAATATATCGATCCTGATCCTAAAACTATAAGGTAATTGATCCTAAAATTATTTGACCGAAAATTAAATAGAGCCTACATGATGAGCATTATCAAAACACATGGTGCTAGCCGCTAGTTGGACCAGGGGTCAAATCTGAACAAGACGGGATATAAGCTACCATTCCAAGATTGAAACAAAAATATAAATCAATAATTGTTTAATTTTCCATACAATCTGATGTGAACATCCATCTAATATTATCTTGATTAAATTCGGCATAAGTTAACTATACAGAAATAAAACGCGACTTTGATGTGAATAAAATAATGAAAATCTAGCTGCAAATATAACTTATGAAAAAATTTGTATTAAAATGGAACTGTTGGAAATTGGTTCTGTATCGACTTGATGAAAATCACATTAATTTGCAAATTTAGAATAAATGTTTCGTGTACGTAATTATAGTGTATTTATTTTTTCAAATTGAATTTCGGGTGAATAAAAAATGAATGCATAAACTTTGTAGCTTAAAGTTGAATGTTTCAAAAGTGGAGACTATTTAGAAAATGGTCCAAAAAAGGACTTTGCATACCACATTGATTATGGAGAGAAAGTATTCTCAATTTATATGGATGGACTTTGGTGAGCTAATAAGTAAAATGGATCACTTGGAAAAGCAACTCAAACTTTTCCCACTCCTTCTTTGTAATAGGCTGCTCCTTTTACGTAATCGTGGGCTCAAAAAGCACATAACTCACTGCATTAGTATTGTGGGAAGAATTGGGCTTTGCCCACTTATATATATTTATATCAATTTACCAAACAAAAAACATTAGTATTGTGGGAAGAGCGATAATTTTCATGATCATCCGGGTAGTGAAGTTGGGAAACGATGACTCTTGCCATTTAGCCTCCAAAATTCCATGTTCTACAATTTGAAGTAAACGGCGTGAACCATGGAAGTGTTTTGAACATGATCCGAGCTCATTTTTATTTCTCCAACTAATCAAATCTTAACGTTTGTGAAAATCTATCGACCTGATACCAAATTATTTTACATGACCAACTAATCCACTTATGCAACGTTAAATTTAACTTCCGAATCACGTAACCTTGCACTTTGTAGCATGTAGACTAATTCATATATAGGTTTTTAGCATTTTGAGCAATGTTAATTAATATAGTTGCTATAAAATTTGAAAGAATGAACCTTATGAACTTTATATTACTCAAGCTTATATTAACCAATTAAAAAACTAATCGAATTGAAAAAAAAACACACTTTTGGAAAATGTTGGATTGAAAGCAGCTGTCACATGACATGTTCGTATAGCATCCGCGTCGTGGTACAGACAGGCTTGCATATGATAGGGAGTGCTCCGCCTCGCTGGCCTCAGTGGGGCACCCACGTTTGCTTCCCTTACCTTAAAAAATTGATTTATTTTGAGTTCGAATAATCAAAATGCAGTTTTAATATTTGTTTGACATAATTTTTGCTATTATGTTATTTGACTTATAATTAGATTAGCCGTGTAGTAAAATTCTCATAGAAACTCGCTCCAAAGTCTAACAATCTACTAGAGTTATAAAAAAAAACTCATGAGAAAGTAGATAAAGTAACTATGGCAACAATTTTCATAAAAATGGCAAAACATTGAGCATATCTTAATTACCTCGAAGACAATAATAGTACAAAACTTGTTCAAGGGTGGTAAATAAATTTGATCCAAGGAAGTAAAAACCCAATGAGCTTTAGGGTTACTATTGAGCTAGGGAACTGCCACTAGTTCAGAAGGTGCAGCCGCAGACGAGGAAGTAGACACAGAGTACAGAGACAAGAGCCACCGACTCCACCGCCGTCACCACCTTCCACACCACGTCGTCCACCACCGACAACTCCGACCACGCCACCACTACGCGCCATTTCCCCGCCATTCCTCCTTCCTCTCTCTCTCTCTCTCTCTCTCTCTCTCTCCTTAAAGGAAGAAGGCAAAAGAAGAAGAAGAAGATGGGGAGGAGTCGAAGGGTTTGGTCGTTCCTTCTTTTTCTAGTTGGGTATTTATACAGAGGGAAACAAGGAAAGAGCTGCCTTTTTTCGAATGTGGGGTCCACGGGCAGATATATAATTGTTACCTCAATTATATTTATATTACCAATACATTACCAAAACATATATATATTTATATTACCAATATAAGTTTTTTGGGAAAATATGGATCAAACCTCTATATAAATAAGAAAGAAAGTTCAAGTACAATAGAAAGAAGAAAATTTCTCAAGATCCAAGCTCATACTAAGAGGGTCTCGTTCAATATTTAAGCCAAAGAATTAATACTAGTAATTTCAAAAATAGATTTTCTCTCTTTCGAATTCGCAGTCGCGGTCAATGTATTAATTATATAAGTCGGTGCAAGTAATATTCACTTTAACTCGAGATTTTGATTTTACATTTTTTAATGCAAATTATAATTATTGGAAGGATTATTCTTTATATATGCTTTTTTCAGAGGAGTATTATTAAATCAAAAGACTAAAATAAATAATTTCCACCAAAAAGAATAATGCGCAATTTGTGGGGAAAACAACATACGCAGTTTTTCGGAAATCGGCGGAGAGCTAGTGAGGTGGGGCCCGGTTGGACTTATGGGGAGGGCGATGATGACAAGGGAACGTCTAGCCAGGAAGACAAAAATAAAAGTGTTTGTTTGACAACTCAGTCATGAAATTTGAATCTCCCTCGCTTGGGAAATTGATTTGAATTCCTTTCCACCGCTACCCTACATAACGCATCAGAAGACGGTTGTTCAAAATCTAATCATGGAGATTTTGGATTGCAAGATTAATTGTGTTTTTTGTCCTTGTTTCTTATAAAATAAAACAATTGGAAATTTAATAAAATTAGACAACGGTTGAAAGAACATTTCAAAAGCTTATCACTTAGACTAAATATTAGTTGTTTTAGTGAACGTATGAATATAAGTTAGTATAAAACAAAAATATATAAGTGGTCGAAAATTTTATTTCAGACCACATGCACTCGCAGCCCCCATCCAACCCAGCTCTGCAATATTTAATTAATTTCTCACTCATCTACATCAACCCAGCTTTCAAACTCAATTTTTTACCCACATCAGCAGCCCTGGACCAATCCAGCCCCAGTCAATAAATAATTAATATATCTGTTTTCTACATCATCAACTCAATAAAATTTTATTTTTTAATTCATATTTTTTAATTCAATAATTGATTAAATTCTAAAATAATTAATATTCTAAAATTCTAATTTACCCTAATTAACAATTAAAATTGATTAAAATAATTAAAAATATTAAACAAATAAAAACAAAAATAAAAAAATTGAATTACACAAAAAATAAACAAAAATAAAAAATTGGATTAAATAAAAAAATGGGATTAAACCAAAAAATAAAAATAAAAACAAAACTAGAGCATACAAACAAAAAGAAACCAAAAAAACAAAAAGGGGAATAAACAACTTGCAACGGGTCCCACCAGCCATGCTACAGTGGAGATCGTTTGCCTGTCCTTGATCGCTTCAAGTCCATCCAAAATAACTTATTTAATTACTTTCTGAGTGGGCCCAGGCCCAGCCCCGGGCATGTGAAAGCTGCGAGTGCAACTGGTCTCATAGCACACTTGAGGTTGTTCAAGTGCAACCTTGCCAACATGTACGTACGTGCTGATGTTTTAAAAATGATGTAAATACAACAATGCAACCTTCATTTTTCGAGTTACTTAGTGCTGATAAGTGATAATATAAAGAATTTAGTTGGTTGTTTCTCTCTATCATTTTTTCTAACATACTCACACGTCAAAAAAGGAAGCGATCCACAGCTCACGGAAACAAGTTTGTAATAAGACATCTGACCATTAATGTAAAAAACAATTCTCCAGATTAGCTTTATGTAATGGGTTAGTCGCATACATTTATATCAAACGTAGCGGTTAAGTTTTGATTTTTCGTTATGGGCCTTCCAGCTCATTCGTTGGACTTGTCGGATGAGTCCAGGTCCTAATTTTTGAGCTTTAGAGTGTTCAGATAGGATTTGGCGGGATTATAGAAAATTTGACGCCTACGTGAAAATTATGCATCCAAATTAATATTATTTTATAAACAAATTAATATCAATGCATATGCAAATTGTTATCATTGTAAATCGTTATCACTTCACATCAAACTGTTAAGAAAATCATAATTGTTTCGCATGTAAATCAATATAATTTAGTGTTGGCTTTGTTTTTGGCAAAAAAATCTAATACAGTAAAAAAAAAAATCATTTTAGAAAACTTATCATATAAGAGAGGTTTATCTTTCCAAAAATATTTAAATTAATTTTTTAAAAATAAATATATAAATAAAAAATTATTTTATTTTTATTAAAAATTAACTCAAATTTTGGCTTTTTAATGATATACTCAATTGGATTATTTTGTTACTATAAAATGACGGTCACAAGAACTATTTAAAAATAATTGAGAAAATGAATGATGATTTTAAATTTATCAAACAAGTAAGTTTATTACACAAGTAGAATCTTAAAATATTTTTAAATTTTGAAAAGTAAATATTTATTAAAAAATATATCATTTTATACAATAATTGATAGCAAAACTTATCAATATTTTTTTAAAAATATAATTTATTACGATAGAAGATTATCATTTTTCACACATAACTCAACTCTGGACCATATTTTTTTTATCATTCTAGAAAGATTATCATTTTACAAAAGTTTTAATTTATTTGGTTAAATGTCACTCAAAAGACTAAAAGAGAATTGGTTTGGAATCTAAGTAAACCTTCCTGTTCGAAAAGAGAAGGAGTGGGCGAGTAACTTAGCTTTCTAATTTAATCCTCATTAAATTAACTTCATAATTCACTCCCCTAATAGCCTTTAAAATGATCATTTTCCTTAGACATACGTATCCATTCTGTAACTAAGTTTCTCCCTGTGAGAAACTTGGTCTTCCCCACTATTAAGTTCTCGCTGCTCAGATATTTCCAAAATATTCAAGAAATTGACAAGGGTTTAGCAACAGATCCAACTCTTTCGGGGTAACCTAAGAATGTATAGTATACGGGTTTGCATTTTTAGCTTATTGGGGCATGTTTTTTTTCAACAGTAATAGAATATAGGGGAATAAAAATATATATTAAATCTATGTATCGTAACTGTTGTATGGTACTTTCCCTATTTCGTAAGTTTAGGCTAATTTGATATTTCTCTTGACTGTTTCTTATTTCTCGATACTGAGGATATTTTTTCTACGACATAGCTGTTCTTGTTACTATTTTTTGGAAAAAGGATTTATGAACATGAGAGCTAAAATTTAAATTTATGACCATACCATGATTTCTCTAATTTTGTGTATTGTGATGAATCATTACTTAGTTTATTATCACTATCATTGTTGTATTTGTACCATTATAGTAATTACTTTTCAACCAAAAGGCCCTTTATGGAAAGGGAAAAATCATTGTCGTGAAATAATTAACAATCTAATTGCGATTAACATTTGCCACAAGAAAACATACATAAATCAGTAGGACCATGATAAAATTTGTCTGCACACCTTTGAAAGGGCAAACAACTGATGGGGATCGATAACGAGACTTTGCAATATGGTCATGTTCTAGTCCTCTTGCCCTTCATCATCGACAAGCCTTTGAACGCGAGATTGTTAGCTGAGAATGTTGTAACTTATACTAGTAAATCATGGTTTGACATATATATAAATATTAGGGTAAATTACCCTGTAGTCTATGGTCTTTATCGAAATCTTCTATTGGGTCCCTCTTGTTACATAAATGATTAATCCATCCCTATTTTATTCAAAAATGTTTGTCTCGGCTCTCCACCGACCAAATCGGACTTTTTTTTAATTTTTTATCATGTGAAATGACTATTTTACCCTTCACAAAATGACAAAAATATGATGAAATTTGTCGTTTTGTAAAAGGTAAAATAGTCATTTCACATGACAAAAAATTAAAAAAAAAAGTCTGATTTGGTCGGTGGGGACCCAAGACAAACATTTTTGAATAAAACAGGGACTTGATACTCATTTATGACAAAGGAGGGACTCAATAGGAGAATAATGTAAAGACCAGAGACCTGAGAGTAATTTGCCCTAAATATTAAGTAAAAGGAGTGTAGAGTAAGACTTAGCTTACGAGCACACTTTGAGCAAAGTGTGAATATCATCTTCTCCAAGGTAAGGACTTTTGATTCAATCCTGGATGATGCCATAATTTGACTTTGTATGCTTAAACTCTTATTACCTGCCTTATAGTGTTATAACCCCCATAAACTTTGTCTTGGTTGCGACCATTGATCCGACCATTTGGTTGTTTTGTGTTGGTCAGTTTTAAAACCGTGTTAGTTGAATTCGTCGCATTTTGGTAGAAAAATCATAACTCTCTCATACGAACTCCGAATCAAGTGATTTCAAGCCAAGTAGATCCATAAGACTTAGATCTACAACTTTGATGTTTTGGGTTGTAGCGCTCGCTACTATTCCTAGCGATCACTATGTAAAATAAGAGGCCCGAAACAAGCAATCGCTAGCCTTTCCAGCGATCGCTAGGGTTTTACGGACTGCGCACACTTTTCTTAGAAAATTCATAACTTCCTCATACAATCTCCGATTTGAGTGATTCCAATTTGAGGATGTTTGTAACATCCATAACTACAACTTGCTTAAGAAAGTTTTGACATTTGAAGATTTATTTAATAGGATCATGGGAAAGTTCTTAAGTGCTTAGTTTTAAGTACGTTTCTCGTAGGAATTAAGAGATTTTGCCAAATGGTGAGCAATGTGGCAAATATGGATTTAAGGCTTGATTTGAGGACATATTAGAACTTAAGTAAAGGTTTAGGAGTGCTGGAAGATGACTTGAAAAGTTGAGGACCAAAGTAGAAAAAATGGACAAGTGGGGTATGGGAGAACTTACCATTTATGGCAAGTTTTGACATAAATATCTAGAGGCTTGTGAGTGGAAGTTGTAGGCAGCCATTTGAAAGAAAAACAGAGAGAGAGAGGGAGAGAGAAGTGGGAGAAGAGAGGAGAAGAAGGAGAAGAAGTCTTCCTTTGATTTGAAGCTCGGTAAGTGATTTCTAGACTTAAGTTTATTAGAAATAAGTGTAGAGCTTGTGATGATCTATAAGTAGGTGTAAACTTGTGAATATTTGAGCGACTTTGAGGTTTTGGATGAAATATAGTTTGAGGTATGTTGAAGGTTTGAGTGGGGATATGATCATTTTAGGTGTGGAACTATACTTTGATGATGAGTTTGAAGAGTTATTGTATATAATTTGGAGAACTTTTGGCTTAAGCTTGATGAAGAGCATGTGTGGATATGGGGGTTTGGTTGATGATTTGAGGAGGTTTGATGTTGATCTAGACTATGGTGAGGAGATGAGAGGACTTTTATGCATGTTTTGGAGATTTGGTGAGATGGTTTGATATTAGAGACTTAGGTGTGATTTTGCCATTTTCTTGTGTTAAGAGGATGATATTGATTAGAGAATTATTTCTCTTGATTAGTGAATCGCATATTGGAATTTGAACACCGAGGATCGTGAAGTGACGTTCAAAGCACTTTTGGAGTATTTGGACAATTTGGTTAAGGTAGGGAGATATTATCCCTAACCTCTGTTTTGACTAGCATTAATTGTTATAAACTTGTGTTGTTGGTTGATATGATGATTATGTGGTTATATGATAAAGTGTGAATGTGAGTCTTTTATTTGTGTGTGATTTGGTGATTTTGGTTTATGCATGGTTTTGGAAATCATGAGTCTTTGGACTATGAAAATGTGATGTGAGGTTACGAATTTGTGTATGGTATATGTGTGTCTATTTGTGAGATGGCGGACGATGAGGTCTACCCGTGACCAATCGGGGATGTTGGCACATGTGCATATGTTTTGAGGATACATTGAATTTGTTATGATTATGATATGGCCGGCGGAGTTTGATTATGAAAGCGCTATAAGATATGGTATCCTCGTGTTGTGAGAGGGAGTGACACATTCTAGACCTATCCAAAGTCCATCCATGTTTTGGCATTTGCAATACCTATTCGGATCGGAATATGCCTATGTGTATGATTATGAATTTGTCATTCATTTATGATTAAATTACTTATGCTGTGCTAAATGTTAATTTTGCACCAATTGTCTATGCATGAATTTGAGTCTATGTATGTGATTGGTTAGTTAATTATAAGTTAGTTTTAATATCCTCTACTAAGTACTTCCAAGTACTTACCCCCTCCTCCACAGGTGACTGAAGTTAGAGAATTGCCTTGACGTCTGAAGAATTTGTTTGATAGATCGTGTGAATCCATTATCTTCTTCCGGGTTTTGAAGTCTTTGGATGGTATTTCTCTTTTGTGATCTAGTAGAGTCGCTCCGTTGTACACATTGTGGGACCTTATGTTTGTATTTGGAATAATGTAAGAAAATTGTGATATATATGTATAATATGAAATTACCTTTCCGCATTTGTATAAGTTATGTTATTGCTTCCGCAATTCGATTCCTTTATTCATATGAGGCTGGTTGGGTTGCGGCTCACTGGTTTAGGTGAGTGTGACCTAGCGCCATGTCAGCGATCCAAATTTGGGTCGTGACATATAGCTTCAGGCCTCCATAGATAAGAGAGCTTCCAAGGTACAATACCCAATCACGAGTGTAATATTGCACTCTTTTCGAACCTTTGGTGGTGTAGAACTTTGGCACCAATGAGATATGCTATAATCTAGAGAGGGAGAGGTGAAGAGCTCAAGGAAGAGTGTGAGTTTAGGAGTATTTAAGAATGAAGAAGAAGAGCTCTTTTTATAGGAGACCTAGGACCTCCAACAAATTGAATTTAAATTCAAATGATATCTAGAAGTGGAAGAAACTTCTAAAATGTGTGCTTGTCCAAACAAAAACCCAACGAATTTTGGGCATAGAATCACTTCAATAAGTCCGGCCTAATTCTAAAAAGATAAAGCCATGGAACTTGGAGCAATTCTCACAAACCCATTTTCGGCAACTCATAACCATATCACCACTAAGCCAATTTTCTATTCACACTGAGAATTGATTTTTCCATACGTATTTTAACATATCCAAAATCAATTGGTATGACTTACACTCAAAATTAGCTTAACTTTACCCATTCAATTGGGTCAATCTTTTCCACTGGTTAAAATCAAGGGAAAAGTCATCCTAGAGCCCTTGTAGTTTGACCCGTTCTCAAATAGGTCCCTGAGGTTTAAAACGGTGATAATCGGTCCCTATGCTTTCAATTTTCACATCTGAGTCCCACCGATCTGGTTCGATTCGAAAATCCAAAATTCAATCTCACAATTCAGGTGACAAAAACATGTGAAACTGATATCTATATGTCGGAGACACTTTGGTGAGTTACCTGGAGTCGACAATCGGCGTTTTTGTCACCGGAATTGCGAGAGTGAACTTTGAATTTTCGAATCAAACCAGATCAGAGGGACTCAGATGTGAAAATTGGAAGCACGGGGACCGGTTATCGCTATTTTAAACCTCAGGGACCTATCTAAGAACGGGTCAAATCACAAGGGTCCTAGGAGGACTTTTCCCTAAAATCAATTCTCCAATAATCCCCCACATGAATACAAAATTGACTTAAATAATATGAGCCTACCAATACTACAAGCAACTTAAAGTTCTACGAGAATTTATTGCATCAGGAAAGGTAGTTGAAAGCCTTGAACCTTTCTTGGTGAAATATCTTTGGATATACTTGCCAACCAGTGGACATAATGCCTTGAGCTATTTGGCATTTTATGTATACCAAGACAAAGGTACTCACATAACTCTTTCTCAAATCACTGCTCGGTTCTTTTGGTTGTGTCCATTTTGGCCCTGGACTGGCTTGGAAATTTTCATTAAATGGTCTAGAGATTTAACACTTAACTCATCTCATAGAAGCAGTCCCTTTGCATTTGATATAAGTGATTAGGAGTGAGCATACAGATAATCCAAATCCGAACTATCCAAATTCAAGATTATCCAAATTATCTGAATCACATATTTTACTATCTGAATCCGAATAATGAATTATCCAAATTCGAATGTCCAAACTTTTTTGGATTCAGATTCGGATAATCTGAACTATCCGAAAAACTCAAAAGAGACTAAAAACATTAATAAAGCATATGGATAATCCGAATTAAAATTAAATAATTCAAATTAAAATCAGATAATTCTAATTAAAATTGGATAACCCGAATTAATTTTTTCAAATGTATATAAAATCGGATAATTCGGATATCCGAATTAATTTTTTAAATATCCAAATCCGAATCCGAATCTGACTTTAAAAGTTCTGATAATCCAAATCCGAATCCAAACTCAAAATTATCCGAATCCGAATCTGAAAAAAATTTTGGATTCGGAATCGGACAACAGATATCGGATAATTTGCTCACCCCTATAAGTGATCTCTTATAAGGAGTATCCTGTCATATTCCACTTATATATATATACTCGAAGTATAAGGATCATTAAAAGCTTATAGCTTAATCTTCTCATGGATATGTCTATCACTTTTTTATCATAGGAATATGTAGGGAACTCAATTTCCTGAGTGCTTTGTTCAATCCTAGCCTCACAATTTAGTTGTCCCATTAAACTTGTAGATCAGGGTTTACAATCCAAGTTGGGTTGCTATCATAGGTTTAAGTCATTTCGTGGACTTTAATCCCATTCCCCTCAATGATACCTCAATTAGGTCTTTTGTTAGACCCTTAGTTAATGGATCCATGATATTTTACCTTTGACTTTACATAATCTAAAGATATTAAATTCGTTCTCAATAGTGGTTCTCACAGATTTACGTCTATGACATATATGTCTAGAATTTCCATTATACTCATTTATTTATACATGCTTATGTGCTTCAAATACTTCATGAAAATTTTCTTCTCCCACATTGCACCCACTTTGGTTAACTTAATTTTTAACCTCTCTAGGAGCTTTGTAAGAGAAAAAAAATTCAAAAAATGGAGCTTTCATGATATTTATGTGGAAATCAGAATAATCTGACTTGTGTATGGTATGTAACATTATATAGTACATTACCTGATAACATACAATCCACTGTCTTAGTTCTTATCATCATCTTTTTAGGAAAAAGATTCATAAACTTTGTAAGACATTCACAAATGTTTAAGAATTCGTAGCTAGGTTCTTGACCTTACCACACTTCATAAGGTATTTTACCTAACATCTTAGTTAGTCAAAAGCAATATTCTCTCCCACATTTTTAAAGATTTTGATCTTTCTCACAAGTTGGTTTTTGACTTATTCTTATTGTGAAGGAATAAAATTATTGTTTTGTCTTTACTTCTCATCAAGTAGACATAACAATATTTTATATAATTATCAATCAAGTCCCACACTTGTATTCCTAATCGATCTTGAAGCTTACTTCATCAATACGAGCATGATCAAACTCTTAGTTCTAACTCTCAGTGGTATGGTGTTTGAAATATCTCATTTGGAATCATTGCATTTTTGCTTATTCCCTCGAGATTTTCCACCAATCTTAATAACATTGGCCTCGACAACTATGTTGTTTAGATTTATTTTCAATCTTTCAATTATCTTACTCGATATGCAATCTTTTCAAAAGGTCCTCAAGATTCACTACCTTTTTTTTCATTTGAGATACATCTTGATGTCTTTCCAATATGGTAGTAATTTTTTCCTTATCAACCTTCCAACTTGGAGGACATCATGGATAAGAGTTTATAAAAATCTCCAACATCCTTTTCGGAGTTACTCTCTCTAAGATATCAGATTAAGTTCAAGATAGTCAAGAATAATATTACCACACATTGTCACTTCTTGATTTTACTATCCTTGACTTTATCCAAATTCCTTAAATTGAGAATTTAATAATGGGTTTATCATACCCGACATGACGACCTCAGCGTCGCTAGCCCTCACATTCAAAACCTCACGATTTAAACGTGCATTACACTAATCTAGTACTTTGAAAACTAACTAACTTTCATGCCAATGACTGAAGGAACCCCCTCTTGTCCATATGCATTAGTTTTCAACTTAATTTTAGGGGCAATTATTGAATATTTAACAGTCGTAAACTGTAAAACAAAGCAACACCGGTGATGTGAAATAGTCCAACATTTTTCTAAAATAAATGCAATTAACAAAAGAAATTATGCCATACTACAAAAATGCAGTACGTTACAAATTAAATTGCAAGTTAAAAGTATTAACGCCGAGAAAAAAATTACTTGCAAAAAGCAACGAAATAGATCGATTAAAAGAAAACAATGTAACTCAGTTGAAAAAGTAACAGCCGTGCAACAAATCTAAATTAAAGTTTCAGAGCAATTTTTCAAACCAGCTTTCGTACAAACCAAAAAGTATTATTATTTTCCCCATCAACGAAGCCCAGCAACACCATATTTCAGGTTCGGGGAAAAAAAAACAAAAGACAGACAGTAAGACGAAAACCTTTGCACACAATACTCCAAGAAATGCAAACTCATAGATTGCAAAAGAAATTAGGGAAAAGTACACTTAACCTACCTGTGGTTTCACATTTTTCGTATTCAGGATATGTGGTTTTAATTTATTTTTTTTAGTCCCTGTAATTTAAATTTTTTTACAGCATATGATCCTTACCCGAATGACTAGTTTTTTTTTGCCTAGTTGGTGACTGGGTAGATGTCAAACATCAATTTAATGACTAATAATTAACTCAAACCAAAAACCAAATATTAAACCAAATCAAACAACCCAAATAAACCAAACCAAAATTAACCTAACCCAACCAAATCCAAACCAAACCCTTTCGTTTGAACAGCCACCTCAAGCTCCAATTCACCATCTTCCATCTGGGCAAAACTATTGCTTTCAACTTTAGGATCGTCGTTAGCTCCAATTCGAAGGCAGTGGCCATCAAACAACACAAGATCACCACGACTGGTACCTCCTTCCATCTGTAGCAAGGGGAATCAAACTACTAATTTCAACAACTTCAGAAGAATATCCTCCTCCACACCAATTCTCTTTAAGAAAATGAATTTCCAATAATAGTAAATTTCAAACCCAAAACCCAAATAAAACCATCGATACAGAGCTCAAGGCCGTGAAGCCGCCAAGCCCAGAGGCTCACAAGCTAGAGTTGCCATCCTGCAACGACCGACCGTTGCTGAAATTGGACTCAAATCAGAGAGAGTCATTGCCGGAGGAGCTCGAGAAGAAGTACACGGCATACGTCCGGTGCGACGTGTATGGGCCGCTGGTGGAGAAGCTCCTTCTTGCGGTGGCGCTGGTGGAGAAGCTCCTTCTTGCGGTGACGCTGGTCCTGCTCTGGGTGGCGGCCGCGACGGCAGTACTGGTGACGTACTACGCAATCTGTAGGGTTTGTATGGTGTTCGTGTTTTATTGGATTAGGGAGAGCATTGGACTGATGGGTCTTCATACAAGTCCGGAAATTGGTTTAAATCTTCGAGTTTTTTGTTTCTTTAATTGGGTTTTTGTGCTTGGTTCCTGAGGAATGGTGTCCTCTGTATCGCCACTTGGAACGCCTTTCTTCTTTAGGTCCTTTGGAAGTCAACCGAGCTCCAATTATATTAATTAGCTTAGCTGAATTGTGGGTTTTGTTGTCAACTTCTTCCTCAATCGGGAGCGCACATAAAGTGCCAATCTTGGAAGATGCTGGGATGCTGTAATGGCACTGACGCTGGTGCTCGACACTAAGGTGGTGGTTAACACCGGGAAGATAAAGGAAAGAAGGTGGGTATAGTTTTATTTGGGTTTGGGTTTGAGTTTGGGTTTGGGTTTGAATTTGGATTTGGGTTTTAAATGAAGGGTATAATGGTGATTAAATTGATGTTTGCCATCTACCTAGTCAGCAGCAAGGTGGCGTGCCAACTAGGCAGAAAAACCATGTCATTCGGGTAAGGACCGTATGCTGTAAAAAAAGTTAAACTATAGGGACTAAAAAAATTAAAACCACACATCTTGAACGCAAAAAACTTGAAACCACAGGTAGGTTAAGTGTATTTTACCCAAGAAATTATATAAACCACAGAGGAACAACAATTACTAATATTTCATACATCAAATAAGACTATAAGAGTTTAAGATTGTTAGAACTTATACTAGTAAACAATGATTTGACATGGATATAAATATTAAGCAAAAGGAGTGTAGAGTAAGACTTAACTTACGAGCACACTTTGAGCAAAGTGTGAATATGATCTTCTCCAAAGAAAGGACTTTGGATTCAATTCTGGACGAGGCCACAGTTTGATCGTGTTCCCTTAAACTCTTATTACCCGCCTTATAGCTTCAGGCCTCCTTGGGTAAGAGAGCTTCCAAGGTACAATGCCCAATCACGAGTGCAATAGGAAGCACTGTTGCACTCCTTTCGAACTTTTGATGGTGTAGAATTTCGACACCAATGAGATATGCTATGATCTAGAGAGGGAGAGGTGGAGAGCTCAAGCAAGAGTGTGAGCTTAGGGATATTTTAGAATGAAGAAGGAGAGCTCCTTTTATAGGAGACCTAGTACCTCCAACATTCAAATTTTGGATTTAATATGGTCATTAACCTACCTATTAAATAGGAGGTTACGAGACCAATAAAATTCAAAAATAAATAGGTGATTACAGTAGAATTTAAACTTTGAATTTAAATTCAAATGACATCTAGAAGTGGAAGAAACTTCTAGAACGTGGGTTTGTCCAAACAAAAACCTAACATATTTTGGGCCTAGAATCACTTCAACAAGTCCAGCCTAGTTCTAAAAAGATAAGGCCATGGAAATTCGAGCAATTCTCACAAACCCATATATTGCAACCCGTAACCATATCACCGCTAAGCCAATTTTCTATTCGTACTGAGAATTGATTTTTCCACACGTATTTTGACAAATACCCAAAATCAAATAGTATGTCTTACACTCAAAATAGCTTAACTTTACCCACTCAATTGGATCAATCTCTTCCACTGGTTAAAACCAATTCTCCAACAGAGAAGGGACTGGGTGTGGAGGTGGACAGAAGTGAAGTTGGTTCTTTTTCGAGAGCGGACATTGCCAAGGCATTGAAGCTCGCCATGGTCGACGAGGAAGGAGAAGAGATTAGTCGCAGAGCAAGAGAAGCATTCTGGATTTTCGGGAACTACGAGATGCAAGAGGGATACATTCGCAAGTTTGTCGAGTATCTCTTTTCTCTTGTACTATGTTTGAATTGTCACTCTGAATAATAATGTTCGTTGCTTTTTGAGGAAACGAGAAACTGCTTTAGTATGGTCCTGACCAATAACACAAGTATGAAATTAATTAAGCATTTCCTCTGCAAGAGAAATAAAAGTACGAAAATTAAGCATTTCCGCTGTTAAGCTGAATAAACACAACTGCAATTGTACTCTTTAACATTCTTCGGACAAGAGAGATTGCTGGTCCTAATACAATTTTCCCATGCAACAACTGGCCATCCTACCCAAGATACTGTTACATGTAGAATTTACAAGAGGAAAGCAAGTCAAGCGGGTGTTTGGGCCACCAACACGAGCAGATGACGGAAATTTCAGTTGAGATTACCATTTTGTTTTATCATTTGGGCCTTTCGTAACCCTTAAGCCCATATCGTATTCTATTAGACACAAATAAGATATTCGTCTTTTATTATTATGATCGTGTATGTGTGTTCAACCTGGTCATGAATGATTTTTTCCTTTGGAATTGGCCTTGACAGAGTTGTCGAAAGAATCATATTTCTCTTTGTATACTAAACTTTCTTTCATCTTGAACTTCAATTAATTCTTGGCCAAGCAATATTTATTTTATCCGAGTTTCATCAAATTTTTTACTCCAAGAACTCACCATCTATGATGGAGAGACATGGATAATAGTCTAATAGATATCTCCCGCCGCCATAACAACATTAAGCCACCTGCTCTTGATCGTCCACTTCCAGAACATGATACAAACACACCATTCTCAAAACTAATCCTCCATTTCAGCTCCTCTGCCTCAATCACTGTCAACTTCATTTCAGATAGAAAGAGGAGCTGGGGGTTACAGGCTCTTGTTCGCCTGCTAAGCTGACAAACTAGACGTGGACTCCCCAACCCACGGCAGTTCCACCATCTTAGATTCATTTAGTTCGGCGCCGCATTAGTGGACGAGTCTTGATCAACCAAAGCTACCTTCTGGTATTTGCTAATATGAGAATCAACAACTTCATCCTCATTAGATTTTCATTTCATACCAAGAGTCCCCGAACATGCTTCCCTTTCCAATCAGTCTTTGTAACACGATTATGAAGCTTGTTACTAAGTCTATCGCGAATCGGCTGAAAATACTCTTGCTAAAGATTATTCATGAAAATCAAGGAGCATTTGTTCCAGGATGACTCATAACCGATAATGGATTATTAGCACTTGAAGCTTTTCACTACTTGAACTAGAAAGCTATGAGGAAGAGAGGTTTCTGGGCGCTCAAGTTAGATATTGCTAAGGCATATGACTGCATCGAGTGGATGTTCTTTGAAAAAATGACGTATGCTCTGGGCTTTGAGGAGACCTTCGTACAGCTGATATTAAGATGTGTTAGCACTGTTCAATACGCCATCCAAGTAAACGGGAAGGTGGATTCATACTTTATACCTACTCGTGGTCTACGGCAAGGTGACCTAATTTCCCCGTACTTGTTCTTATTTTGTGTAGAAGGCCTAGAATAACTTCTAAAGAATGCTAAAATTTTGAAAACTATCCACGGCATCAGGATGGCCAGTACCGCTCCTATTATTACCCACTTATTATTTATCGATGATGCGATCCTGTTTGGAAGGAAAAATAAAGTAGAGTTACGAGCGATATTAAACATTCTCAATACCTATGAACGAGCATCTGGACACCAGGTCAATATTCATAAGAGCTCCATTTATTTTAGCAGTAATATGGTTGATAATGATCAAGTGCGCTTACGATCTATATTGAGATTTCAGAGTCTTGAGGAAGATGAACGCTACTTAGGCCTCCCAGCCCTGATCGGAAGATCTAACAAATGAATCTTTGATAGGTTGGAACAAATAGTGTTGGCAAAAATCGGAATATAGAAAGAGTGATCATTATCCAAGTCAGGCCAAGAAATATTAATAAAAGCAGTACTTCAGTCCATCCCCACTTATCTCATGGGATGTTTAAACTTCCTGTCAAGACCTGCACACGGATTGAACAACAGATGTGTAATTTCTATTGGGGAAGCTCTGTAAATGGGAAAAAGATGTATTGGCGGAGTTGGGCACATATGAGTCTATCAAAAAAGGATGGAGGCCTAGGATTTCGTAGATTAGCTTCGTTCAATCGAGTAATGTTGGGTAAGCAAGCTTGGAGGTCACTGATTTTTCCAAGTTCCCTTACTGCTAGAGTTATTAAGGCAAGGTACTTCCCTCAGTGTAGTATATTATAGGCATTATTAGGCTATCGACCGAGCTATATGTGGCGAAGTATGGTAGAAGGATTAACCTTAATAAGGTTTGGCCTGAATTGACGAATCGGACAAGGTGATCAAGTGAATATCTGGAATGATAGATGGCTTTCGACATTGCTATATGGCCACCCTAAACTGTCGATAAACTGATAAGAGAAGACTTCAGGCAATGGAATGATGAGATTCTCCACCAGATTTTTCTTCCTGAAGATGGACTGAGGATCAAAGCTATAACACTAAGTCATCGTACCACTAGCGATATTGTTCGATGGTCAGGCACAACAACTGGAATATATACGGTGCGTAGTGGATATTATCATGATCTCCTTACCTTATAGGATCACAGCAGTAGGGAGGATGATGGAGAAGTATGACGGAAGGTGTGGAAAGTAGTGTGTCCTCCTCGAGTCACGCACTTCATTTGGCAGGCCATTAACAACTGCTTACCCATGAGACATAACCTTGTGATACGAGGGGTCGAGGTTGAAGATATATGTCCATTGTGTCATCTTACTACAGAAACGGTAGAGCATTTGTTTTTAAATTGCCCTGTCGCAGTTCTTTGCTGGTCACAAGTAGGTGTAGAGATTAGTAGTTCAGCCTTGAATTCACTGTCCAATGCTTACAAGGCTTTAATGGATGGTGTTGACATGCGCAAAAAATGCCACCGTCTATGCGTGATGTGGGGAATTTGGAAAGTAAGGAATAATTATGTGTTTGCTGCAGATCAACCAGTTGAATCCCAAAAGATCCTTGCTTCAGCTTTAAAACTGGGTGAGGAGTACGTACAAGTGCACACTACTCCAATGCCTAACATAATACGTCCCGTGGTGCGCTGGCAGCCATCGGAGATGGGTTGGCACAAGGTGAATACAGACGCATGCTTAATCACCGATGGTGGTGGACAAGTAGGAGCTGTTATATGCGATTACAGGGGACACTATGTTGCCGGTGCTATTTGCAGGTTTCCTCACACTTCTCATCCGACCTTACTTGAAGCACACGGATACAAAGTTGGATTGGAGTTGGCTTGCTCTCTTGGGCTCTCCCAAGTGGTAATGGAATCGGATTGTCAATCGGTTGTATTGACGGTGCAGCAGAAGACAATGGATCGAAGTGATTTTGCGGTGATCACTGAAGACTGTCTAATCTTAGCAGAAAAACTACCACAAGTCCAACATCAATTTGTACCGCGTACAGCTAATGGTGCTGCTCATGCCATGGCCAAGATACCATGTCTTTTTTCTTCCTGTTCACTAGTTCTGTTTACAGAGCCGATTGCTCTTGGTTCTGTTCTTGATGAAGACAGACAGTAATTGTATGTGTTGCAGAATATTTCAATTAAAGATGCAGCTTTTATCCTAAAAACAAAACTCACCATCTATCAATTACACGTGTGACAACCAATTCCCCAGCATTGAACCCAAATCTCCCACCGACATGCAACAACTAGCCTCCGACTGATGATATATATAGATGTTACATTGGCAAGGCAATCCAAAGTTGTAATGTGGTTGAATACGTCAATACCAATTTAAGTTTTTTGGTTGGATCTCCATTTTGGTTAGTAAAAGAGCGGATTGTTTCAAACTCAAATATAGTTTAGAATAAAGTTCTTTTAAATAAAAAATATAATTCAAATGTTGATTCGGATTTCAAAGAACAGAGTTAATCATTGTCTATATCGTTTTGAAAAATATTGGTATGGACAAATTACTCGATCTTCGCTATTATAAATATAAGTAGATATTAGGGCAATGTCTTTTTTACAATTCTATATTTTTGATGTAATTCTTTCATATTTTTTTCGATGATGCATCATCTTTTGAGGCTTCAAAAGGTTGTTTAGGGTTTGATGGATTTTGAGATAAATTTGGTTGGTGGATTGGTGGTTCTTTATGAAAAAAATTGTGAAATATCTTGGTGGGTATTGATGAAAATTATGTGGAGGTTTTAATGGGTTTTGGTAAAAATTTAGTTGGTATTTGAGATAATTATGTTCATACTTTGATAGATTTTGAAAAAAATTTGGTTGATATTGGAATAATTTTGTTGACGCCTTGGTGAGTTTTGAGAAAAAAATGGTTAAGTATTTTGTGGATTTTGGAAAGAACTTTGAATTTTAGAAATATTTTGACTAAATTGAGAGTAAACTGTAGGATTAGAAGTCTAAAAATCATGATTTTGAACTAAAATCCCTAAGATCGGTCCAATTATCATCTTCACTAAAATGATTGGTATCCATAATGATAAGAATTATAGAAAGATGAAAGTATTTTAAAAAGATGAGAGGAGTAATTGTAAATTGGTAAGAAAAAATGAAATGAGAATAACCTCTATTTATAAAATTTTGAACGATTTTTCGCCATATAAATTCTACAAAATTTTTAAATAATAATGACTAGACTATTAAATATAAATACTTTTTTAGAATTATTAAAAAAAATTTTAAAAATTATTTGAATAGGATGGCACAGAATTTATAATTAATATTTTACAAATTTAATTTTTTTACCAAAATATTTTTTCAAAATACAATTTTTTAAAAATTCACGAGGCATAAAAAATTACGTGGACCATTTAGGGTGTGCCCACGCAGGCAAAGACGCTGGCAAGGCATAGGAGCACGTCGTGCCCCGCTGATACACAAGAGCACGCACCATGTTAAACATCTCCATGTGAGAAAGTGGAGACGTAATGCCTCTTGGTGTGCTTGATCTAAAATATCAACTTGCCTTTTCTTTTTATCCGTAGAATTTTATTTGTTTTTGTTAGAGTACACCACTAGAAATAGAGGATTATCTCTTTATGAGAGGATTATCATTTTTTACAGTAATTTTGATTCGAGATGATGATTTTTTTTATTATTTTATTAAGATTCTCACTTTAAAAAGTATTGTATTATAGCTATTTTATTATATTTGGTTAAATGTAACTCAAAAGACTAATATGTAATTAGTTTGGAATCTACGTAAACCCTTAAATTGGATAAAACTTTCCAATTTCTGTTCGAAAAGAGGATTGGGTGAATACATTAGCCTCCTAATTTAATCCTCATTAAATTAACTCCCTAATTTAATCACCTAATCAGCTTTTTAAAATGAGGTTGGATTGAGTATGGAGAATAATTAGGGAATAGGATTCAGTGGGGATGTCTAAAAAGGCATCCCCACCATGGGGATTACGTTTAGACCGTAAGATGAAAAATTTATTCTTAAATTTATAATCTAACGGTTGTTATGTTTGAGGGTAATTTTGGTATTAGATTAATAAATTATATTCTTATTGTTTTATTTTTCTTATCAAATCTTAACTGATTGAAAAAATTAAATGCTATCCCGGATTTTTCTCTATCAACATTTAATTAGATTTTGAATTTGATTTTCTCAATCCCAAATTAAGGAAAATATTTATGTTTTTTATTCAAAATTTCCTCAGACCTAAATTAGCTGCCGGTCACACCCTTTCCTCAAACCCGTCCAATTCTCTACCCGTTCCAGCGCTCTTGCTTTCGTCCCGATTCTAAATTATACCAGCAGTACCGATATCGCATACCAGCGGTACCAATATCGCATACCAGTGGTACCAATATCGCACATCAGTGGTACCGATTTCGGATATCAATGGTACCAATATCAGATACCAGTTACCAATATTGGTAACACTTAATATTGGTACCAATGAAACCAATATTGTATATTAGTGGTACCAATGTGTTGTACCAGTGTTACCAATATTGGATACCAGTGATACCAATATTATATACCAGTGGTACCAATATTGTCGCCTATATATGCTACCTTGATCTTGCAAACAAGGAGGCGATTCTTGATTTCCAGTACTGCATGGCGATTATAGAATGGTGTTGAAGACCTACCACTGTCGAAGAAGAAGAAAAAGCGTAAATCAATATATTATTGTGTTGAAGACCTACCACTGTCGAACAAAGGTGACGTTGTCTTTGAAGCGTCCATAATAGAATGGTGGTAAATCGGTGAAGAAGAAGATGAGCGTAGACGTTGTGATTCGGCAAAGAAGATGGTTGAGCGGAGATAATAGGGCGGGGGCAATGACCAAAAAATATGATGACCAAAGATTTTAATTTTTGACTGAATATTTTTTAGATTTTAATTTTTGATTATGCATACGATTATTTTGATTTGTAAATATTGTTAGAGATTTCAATTTTTGAATATGGACGGTTACCAAATTCAGTTGCATAATTTAAGAGATTCTCTTTTTAATGGTTCCCTAATTTTTAGGATGTAATTAGTTATTAGTATACTATTTATACCCTCCTCCCCACCATGGGGATTCATACCAATCCCCACCGAATCTGAGTTGAATAATTAGTCCAAATAGTACGAAATAAAAGGGTGACCGCGCTTACATCGGTGTTTACAATTTGGCAAATAAATATTGACAATTTCGCTTACATTTATTGGCTTGATTCCCTATTATCATATACCATTATTGCACTGCCCGTAGAGTCAAACAAAAAGTTTTGGATGTAGAGTCAAACAAACAAGACAAAGAGGCTTTGGATATTGAGTCAATCAAACAAGTTTGGCTGAGATGTGAAATATTAGCAATAGACAATGAACTTCTGATTTATTTAAATAGTATGATGTCTTCTTGGTACTATGAATGATACTTTTTCACTAAATTCTGAAGAAATCGTAAATCGCAAGATTGCAAATTGTTCTTCAACCATAAATTAAACTATTAATAAACTTTTAAACTTTTCAAAAGAAGAAATATGTGTTACTCAGTAAGATATTTCTAAAAAACATGGTAGTGAATATGCAAATTGAACAAACTTGTAACAATTATAAGAAATAAATTATACGACATTTTCAAAATTGAGTAGTAAACAGAGCATTTCGGAATTGCATGCGGCACAACTATTCCGACATTAATTATATATATATATCGAGAACAAGTTGCAATTCACCTGCCCCTACTCGGTTAAAATTCTTCAGAGCTATAAAAAAAATTATTCAAAAAGACTTCTCGAATTCGGACAACTAGTGAGTTGATCCCCATTTTTTGGTTCTATGATAGATGTCAAAGACTTCCTAGTTTCTTCTTCCACCCCAATTTGACTCTTCCACCAAAAAAAAAAA
>SOPF01026929.1:67040-79957 GCA_012979155.1 Hypericum perforatum
TTTTTGCGGTAACAGAGACTTGGCAACTTCAATCATGTGTGCAGTTGTCATTTTATAATTAATTGGCCATGCATTTATAACATGACCATGAGTGTGTATCTCAATCTAGATCCATAGTGTGAGTAGATACCTAGATCCATATGATCCGGAAGAGTTGACCTATGTTAAAAAAAAATCATCCTCACGTGTTTGGGTTCAAAAAAAATGTTTTTTCAGTCTCTGGATTTAAAAAAAATGGTTTTCCGTCCTCAAAGTTTGATGATAAGTTCTTATAGCCAAATTATGTTATATTCACCGAAAAACTCTCACTTGAAAAGTATAAAATTTGATTCCCACTCAAAAAATAAAATGAAAGTTCTAAAATGCCCTTCCCACTTGTATATTTTCATCAAATTTTGGGGACAGAAAAATCATTTTTGAAAATTCAGGAAACTTAAGAAAATGTTATCTGGGAACTAAAAATAATTTGCCCTTAAAAAATTGAAAGAAAGACAAAATTAGGGTCAATAGTCATTAATCAATCTTTCAAGGGAAGACAAAAATGAAGGAGTGACAACGTGATAGTCTCCCAGGTGCGGTCCATCCGCTAATGGAGAGACTCCTTTAAAAAAAATTAAAATACCAATTTGGAAAAATATATAATTTGTACACATTTAGAAAATTTTGACAATGTTTAAACTAAAACAGATCTTGGGCCGGTGGACATTGTCCTCGTAGTTCTTGAGTTTTAGTTTTATGGGGTTTCTGAATTTTAAATATTAATATTTTCATTATTTAAGTTTGGTTAAAATATTTTACGGGGTTTCCTAAGACCAACCTACTGATAACTCCACCTCTTCTTCTTCTGATTTTGCCTTCCCTTAGTTGTACATGTGCCACCTCTTCACTTTTAAGGAATTTTAATTAGGACCCTTTATCCTCTTTCTCCATTCCCATTTTTCATGTTATCCCATCAGACACGGCTCAAGGAAAGTTTCTCTTTCGGATACATGAATGTGGAGGCTACATTGAAGAAGCAGTCCCAAAATTCTGGTCTTTGAAGGGTTTCTTCTTCTGTTCTCCTTCAAGTCATTCATTTCTGTCAGGTCAGAATCCTTGCCTCTTTCCTTTGGGCTTTGGTTTTGAATTGAAAGAGCAAACATCTATTACGAGGCAAACAACAACTTGAAAGATCTTTAAGGTGCATTTGTTACGATTTTTGGATAGGATTAAAATTATAAGATATTTAATTGTTCTAGTTGTACTGTCATATGTTCTATGCTTATTTATTTCAGTATATGATTCAATATTTTGTCTAGTTCATTATTTCATATATGTAATAATTTAATTTAAAATTTTGTTAAAGACAAAAATATTCTCCATGATAATAATATAGAATATTCATTTAAATTGAATAAAATCAATTATTATATTAACAATAATGTTATATCATAGAAACAAAATGTTTGAATAAAAAATCAATATTAAAAATAAATATTCAAAAATAATTCTTACAAATTTAGATCATGTCAATTACATTATAAATATTTTTAATATGATATCACCTAATTTAAAAAATATACTTTTGTATATATAAAATATTATTAAGATTTATTCATACATATACATTGTATAACAAAGGCGTCTGTTGAATTTATTTATATGAATGTCTAACTAAAATAAAATTATTGTAAATATGTATGTATTGATCAAATATCTAGATTAATCATTTTAATATTTTCATATGAATTTATATCCAAAATATGATATATAAAAAATCTAAATGAGTCCTAATTAAAAAATTGTATATAAGATATAAAAATTTATATCAGAGAAAATGATTATTAATGATTGAGTTAAATATGATAATAATAAGAAAAAAAATAATATAAATTAATATGGTAAAAGCATGTCATAATAGATTTCTTTCATTGGACAAAAAAATTTATGAAAATAGATGGAATAAAAAAATTGAGATTTGACTTGGATAAACTTTCAATTTTGTCCTATCCATTTCTTTGCCAAACATAAACTTGCACAAAATAATTTGTCCAGTTCTTTATCTTTCTTTATCTTTCTCACCCATCTTTTATTTCCCTTCCATAACTTCCCATCATATATAACCATGATATAATTGTCCTTTTACACTGTCACATTCTTAATTTGGTAGGTCATTTATTTCCCTTCCCTAGTATCCATTTTACATGATTCTGAAATAATTGTCATTTACATACATTGGCACGTCATTTATATCCCTTCCCTAACTTTCTATTTTATATGATTCTGATAAAATTGTCCTGTGACATAATCTCCTCGTGATTCAGAACAGAAACTCGAAAATGGATAAAGAAATCCATGTAGTGATGCTTCCATGGAGCGCGTTCGGGCACATGATACCCTTCTTCCACCTCTCCTTAGCCCTAGCTTGGTGCGGCATCAGAGTCTCCTTCGTTTCCACCCCAAGAAACATCCAAAGGCTTCCCAAAGTCCCTCCACAGTTAGAGAAGCTCTTTACCTTCATAGAGCTTCCATTGCCAACCTTGCATGGTGACGGGAAGCTACCCGAAGGCGCGGAGGCCACGGTGGACCTCCCCGAGGAGAAGGTAGAGCACTTGAAGGCGGCTTACGACCTCCTTAAGCAACCCTTTAGAGAGCTCGTCATGGCATTGTCCCCTGATTGGATGATCGTCGATATGATGCCTCACTGGGCGTCCGAGGTGGCCAAGGAGAAGCATGTCAACCTTATCTTCTACGGGGTCCTATCGGCTTGCTCGTCAGTGTTCCTCGGAACCACGGGCTGGGATCGTGGCGAAAGCGAGGTGAAGATTAGCCCCCGGTTGACTCTGGAAGACTGGACTCACCCTCCGGATTGGGTCGACTTCCCTTCAACAGTTGCTTACAGAAAGCACGAGGCTAGTTTGTTCCTTGCGGAGGCTGGAACAGGGGAGAATGCTTCGGGGATTTCGGATTTCGAGAGGGTGTGTAATTTGATTACTTCTTGCCGCGCATTGGTCGTGCGATCTTGTCCCGAGTACGATGGTGACTACTTGAAGTTGCTGGAAAAGATGATCGGAAAACCTGTATTGCCGGTAGGCTTGCTGATTCCTGACAAAGGAATTGCGGGTGGGAGTATTCCTGACGGCTCCTCGGAGGCGTCGGGAATATTCAAGTGGCTGGACGTTCAGGTGCCTAACTCTGTAGTTTATGTCGGATTTGGCAGCGAGTTTAGGCTGAGTAAACAACATGTTTACGAGATCGCACTCGGACTGGAACTATCCGGGCTGCCGTTCCTATGGGCGCTAAGGAGGCCGCGATGGGCGTCGAACGATCTCGAGGCTCTGCCTCCGGGTTTCATGGAGAGAACTTCGCGGATCGGACGTGTTTGCTTGGGTTGGGTACCGCAGCTTGAGATTTTAAGCCACCCTACCATTGGAGGGACCTTGTTCCACTCCGGATGGGGCTCGATCATCGAGTCTTTGCAATATGGCCATGTTCTAGTCCTCTTGCCCTTCATCATTGACCAGCCTTTGAATGCGAGATTGTTAGTTGAGAAGGGACTTGGTGTGGAGGTGGACAGAAGTGAAGATGGTTCTTTTTCGAGGGCGGACATCGCCAAGGCGTTGAAGCTCGCAATGATCGACGAGGAAGGAGAAGAGATTCGTCAGAGAGCAAGAGAAGCAGTCCAGATTTTCGGTAACTCCGAGCTGCAAGAGGGATACATTCGCAAGTTCGTCGAGTTTCTCAAGACCGAAAGACAAATATGATCCTTCATTGTTGAGAAGGTTTCAGTCTAATAAAGCAATATGGCTAGCTTTTCTCTTGTACTATGTTTGAATTGTCGCTCTGAATAATAACGTCCGTTGCTTTTTGAGGCAATGAGAAACTGCTTTAGCATGGTCCAACGAATACTACAAGTTGAAATTAACTAAGCATTTCCTCTGCAAAAGAAATAGAAGTACTAAATTGAGCATTTTCCGCTGACCTTTTCGTAGACGGGTGGCCCGGCCCAAGGGTCCAAGTCACATGAATTTCTTGATCGAAAGTATCTCTGAGCGACGGCCCTTCCACTCGGCACCGTCGGGTTCTTTCCAGTTCTATTCGGAACAGCACATCTTGTTCCCCGAAATGCGTTGAGGCGCAGCAGTTGACTGGATATCTAGGGGTAAAGCAGTTTCTATTGCCATTGCCAATTTCTCCAATAGAAAAAATACTGGAAAATTGGGGCATGGGAGCAAATCCAAACAAAAAAACTCAGATTGGGCGTTTTTATTTTTTAAGTTCTATAAATAAAAGGGGAGTCAGAACTAGACTCTATTGGATAATCAGAACTAGACTCTATTGGGATGACAGATTTAGAATAGCCCTTCCGACTTGCATAGTAGTTAAGCTAAATAAACAACACAACTGCAGTTGTGCTATTAAAATTCTTCGGACAAGTGAGATGGCGGGTCCTAATACAACTTTCCCATGCAACAAATGGCAATCCTCTCCAATTACTGTTGCATGGAGAATTTACGAGAGCAAGTCAAGCGAGTGTTTTGGTTACCCACACGAGGAGACGACATAATTTTAGTTTTTATTTTTGGAAGAGGTGGAGTTAAGCATTTATATAAACCAAATAAGGTCAGCACAAATAGAAACATGTGAAGTATTCACGTCCAAGTTCCTATCCAAAATAATTCTGCAATATCTCATCCTGAAAATTACTACTAGCCTTTAGACCACCATTTTGACTTGTGTTATCAATTGGGCCTTTTGTACCCTTAAGCCCATTTGTATATTTTATTAGTCATATATGGAGACAATTGTATATTAGACCAAGCACAGTAGATAGATGGTGCCACGTGATAAGAATTGATCGACGAGGCATCAAACTTCATCTGATGCAAAATGCATCTCTGTGTGTCAACGAGTTATTGCCCCGAACTATTATGTATATGTATATGTACATATACATGTATATGTACATATACATGTATTTGCTATAAGGTCATGAATGAAAAACATATATTCGAATTGGCCTTGACAGAGATGTGAAAGGAATCATATTTCTTTTATTATGCTAAACTTTCTTTCATCTTGAACTTCATTCAAGTAACTTTGGCCAATCAGTATTTGTTTTATCCAAGTTTCTTCAATTTTTTTACTCTAAGAACTCACCATCTATCAACTACACGTGCGACAACCGATTCCCCAGCATTGAACCCTATTTCACGAACCTTCCAATTCAACATCCGAAATCTCCCACCGATTTCAACATGCAACAACTGCCCTCCGACTGACGCTATTATGATATATGTTACATTGGCAAGGCAATTCCAAGCTGTAATGTGGTTGAATAAGATGATCACTCAGAACTACCTTAAAATGTTTGGTTCGATTACAACTTAAGTTAGTAAAAGACCAGATTGTTTTAACTTCAAATTTAATTTAGAATATAGTTACTTTTAAATATAAAAAATATAACTCAAATATCAGGCCGCATTTCAAACAGCACAGTTATTCGTTCTCTATACAATTATAATGTTACGGAGATATACCTAGAAGTGTACTAGTAGAGACGGTCCTCGTATTTGAAAAAAAAACGAGCCTGTGCTTTTTTTTTTTTGCGTATTTGTCTGTTCTTTTCGTCCAAAACTTCGTCAACTAATCATACGCACCGACAAGAATGTCGTTTAGAACTACAACTTCGCTACTATTTTATCTCACAACATGTTTTTATTCATTAAATTAAATAATTTAGAGAAACTTATAAATATGACGGTTTGTTACCTGATATATTCAATCCATAGATCCAATCATTTCATTTTATTCATTGACCGGTTATATATGCTCACCTTTATTTATAATAATTATATATTTCTTCAAAATTTGGTAAAATTAACACAACTATAGTTCTATGGATATGATAGAACTAACTCAAAGTTAATTTACTTGGTGTGTGATACACTTTGAAGGACAATGCTCTTCATTTGGATATAACTTGGTCCAAGTTTAGTTTTGTCGTATTGTTGAGAAGTTAGTTGGTAGTCCAAAATTTAAGACAATATTAATTTGAATTCAGTACAATTCATGGAGCAACTTCCAACCCCATTGTCCTCAACCTGACCATCAGAACCAAGCAAGACGTGGAGGAACAAGGTAAGGAAACTAAGAGACCACCGAAGCAGCAAACGTACAGCCGACAGTTATTCCATACCGTTGAGGACATACTAATGAAATGTAGGTAAGCAGGCAGCTAGCTGGTCGATGTTTTAGTATGAAAATTATTATACATGTCCCAAATATAAGTCCACGGAAAATTATTATATAATTATTGATCAAAATTTGTTATCTTTCAAAAAATTATTCAATCATATATAAATAAATTACGAATAATATTCACATAATATGTGGAAAAGTATCGGTGTCATCTCCAATTAAGGAGGTCTCAACAACACACGGACACGCGGCGAATTCTCATTGGCAACTGCCTCCAAACCACCGTTTCTCCACCCATAAATTCCTCATCTGCTCTCATTAAAGCCGATGCTCCGCCGCTTCTTAATACTAGGGACTAGGGATGGTAGACGTATTTATATATTAGGAGTTGAAATTGTATTATATGGAAAAATATAATTATAATAAAATATATGTATATCATGTATCAGTCCTATAAATTGAAATTGTATAATTCAGATATCAATTTTATTAGAGAAAAATACAATTTTAGTACCTGTGGTTTTACGCTTTTTGACATATGATCATGTACTTCAAAAATGACTAAAAAAGTCCTGACGTTAGTTTCGGAGTATCACTTTTAGTCCTCCGAACCTAAATTCGTCCCGAACCTATGGAAAATTTCTTTTTCATCCCTTTTTTTACATTTTGGTCCCAAATCCTAAATTTTTTTTCAATTATATTTATTATATTCTAAATTCGTCCCAAACCTATGGAATTCTGGAAATACACCTCACCTGCTTCCGAATTTCACCAAATGCTCAACATCAAAGTCGTAGATCTAGGTCTTACGGATCCTTTTGTTTTGGAATCGCTCGATTCGGAGTACGTATGCAAAAGTTATGATTTTTCTACCGAAAGTCGACAAACTAAGCCTATCAATCCTAACACATCACCTCTCCACCACCGCCCTCTCCTTCTCCCGAGCGCCTCCCATATCCCACTCTCTTCTTCTTCTTCCTCTCGTCTCTTGTGAGGCGAGGTGTTACGACCCTCGCTAAATTTGTATTTATCGTGACTACTTGGTCCGACCTTTGGATTGATAGGCTTAGTTTGTCGACTTTTGGTAGAAATATCATAACTTTCGCATACGTATTCCAAATCGAGCAATTCCAAAACGAG
The DNA here is from genome assembly GCA_012979155.1 of Hypericum perforatum. Lineage (NCBI taxonomy): Eukaryota > Viridiplantae > Streptophyta > Magnoliopsida > Malpighiales > Hypericaceae > Hypericum > Hypericum perforatum. Next base: position 74,361 of record SOPF01026929.1, read on the forward strand.
AGGATCCGTAAGACCTAGATCTACGACTTTAATGTTGAGCGTTTGGTGAAATTTGGAAGCGGGTGAGAGGTATTTCCGGAATTCCATAGGTTTGGGACGAATTTAGGATATAATAAATATAATTGAAAAAAAATTTGGGATTTGGAACTAAAATGTAAAAAAAAGGGATGAAAAAAAAATTTTCCATAGGTTCGGGACGAATTTAGGTTCGGAGGACTAAAAGTGATACTCCAAAGCTAACGTCAGGACTTTTTTAGTCATTTTTGAAGTACAGGATCATATGTCAAAAAATGCGAAACCACAGGTACTAAAATTGTACTTTTCCCTTTATTATCATTCGTAGATTGATATCTGTTTTAAAAAAATACATATCTTTCACACTACAATAAAATCCTTATCAATTGATCTCATTTAAATTGATAATATCTCTAAAATATTTTTTTTCTATGATTTTACCGATTTCATTTTAAAGTATTTTAGTTCAATAAAGCTTGAACATGAATAGTAACAAATCATGTACTATTTTATACATTTCACGATCTCTTGAATTAATCTCCTATCGTACATATCACTCAATCCCTTACAATCTTATTCAATTGTAATAACAGGTTTAATTTCATAAGCATGTATATTTTAACCATTATACAATCATTAGACTTCGACTTCGTATATCAGACGACGTTCCGACAAAAAAAAAGAATGTCGTATATAATGGGAGCCCACAGGGGCAACTCAGGTAGGCGCCAGCCATCTCCCCAACCCCCCTCTCCTTCTCCCTTATAAACAGCAGCCATAACCACAAAACACAAACTCCCTACGAAGAAGACGAAGGCTAAGAAGAAGAAGATCTCTCAATGGCGTTGGTGATAACGGAGGAGATGAGGGAGAAGGCGGAGTGGTACGAAGGGGACCACATATGCCAGGAGAAGTCCAAGGAGCTCCTCACCGAGATCGGCCTCCCCAACGGCCTCCTCCCTCTCCACGACATCACCGAGGTCGGTTACATCCGCGAGACCGGCTTCGTCTGGCTCAAGCAGAAGAAGGCCGTCACCCACAAGTTCGAGAAGATCGGTAAGCCCGTCATCTACGCCCCTGAGGTCACCGCCGTTGTGGGTCCCGGCAAGATCAAGAAGCTCACCGGCGTTAAGACCAAGGAGCTCCTCATGTGGGTCAACCTCAGCGACATCTACCTCAACACTCCTCCCGACGGCAAGATCACCTTCCAGACCCCCACCGGTCTCTACCGGACCTTCCCCGCCGACGCGTTCGAGGCCGAGGAGGCCGCCCCGGCATCCGCCCCGGCCGTCGCAGCCGAACCCGTCGAGGTCTAAAGAAGAAGAAGAATAGCCTTCTTTATTGTTCGAGTCCATTGCATTTTAATTGTTATTACTTATCTATCTATTTTATCCTTCCCATGCACGGTGCTTATGGGTTTATGATGTACTTTGTCTTAATTACTCCTTAATCACCATCTTGTAATAAAAGGTCCAACTTACTACTCGTTTGTTATTTTTACTTGGGATATTTTCTTCTTTCTTTATTTTCATATTTTCGATAAATAATTATCTAGTTTGATCTCAGATATTTGGTACTGACGGGTACTTATCCCATTCAGGTTTCCGATTCAATATATATTAATCTAATATTTGTAGCTTTGCTGTTATCTCACATTTTGCTAAAGCTAGATCACAAATTGGGTGATATTCTGTTCGCTAAGTTTTGATTTTTTTAATAGAGCCGTAATAAATGGGATTGGGTTCTTGCGGGTGGTAAGCTAGCCCCAAGCCACTTATTCGGACGTCACAACCAACAATTATAATCTTGAATTATGACCTCATATAAATTAGTAATTAAATTTTATCATCTTTAATAGATTGTGCATAATGCAGAGTTCATTTTCTCTCCCGTTAATAAAAATCAGGGAAGAAGCTTTGCCGTGTCAAATAAGATTAATTTAAAGATAATTTATCATGACTCTTGTTAATGAAATTATGGTATAATGAGGGACACTCTCACAGTAATCTTTTTATCAGTAAAACTTGAATTAAAAATATTTTTGAGAAATTCAGGTCATTTAAGTATAGTTGATAAATCTATGAATCCAAATATATTGACAGAATCCATATTATCTACCGGTAAAATGGAAATTTATGTGGGTACGAAGACTGATTATTATTTTCCCCCCAAAGAGTTCCGTCCAAATCACAGCCTTCATTATTTACGTGCTCATCCACTTCACCTGCCCTCATTAAGTATTGCAACATATCATATCAATCCAAAATAATGGGTACGAGTCTAATGAAATTTGGTACACCAGCATAAGGATAGAGATGGGTTTGAGAAGTTCAGGGTTCGAACCTGATATTGTAATAGAATAGGTATTAAAATAGGATTTCAAAAATAATAATAATAATAATAATAATAATAATATTATGTACCATGTTTGTTTCGTTGTTGGTATTTACATTCCCTATAATTATTTCCCCATATTTACGTTTGCTTGTTAAGCTTCGGAATCATGTTACGTGTGATATGTATGTTTACGACTCTAGATAAGCGGTGCTATTTAATAGACTAAACCTGCTTCGCGTAAAAACACCACAAGTAGTCGACTAATCCACAATAGGAATTTCGGGATTTTCAATGGTAGATTAAACCAAACTTCTGGTACTGTAGGATTTTCCAGGCTTTATTAATCACACATAATTAACATATGCTCTATTTTTTAAACTGGTTTGGGCTTAAGGCTTTTTTAGTTTTATTTATTTTAGATGACATAAAGAGTTCTGAATGTCTTCTGAAAAATAACACACAAGTTTTAACCATTATATATGTGACGATATTACTAACAATTTTCCAACAATTTTGTCTATACCTAATACTTATTGGGTGGAATTTCTAACATTCAGAACAGAGTTATAAGCGAATCTCAGTAGTGTGTTTTAAGACTCAACCTAAAATCTAATAACTCTCATTTATTTTATACAAGTGGTACATTGTTGGTAGTTTTATGTTTATCGGAGGAAAAATGACTTCAGTTTTAATTCTTAAATAAGACTGAAGGTTTTTAGCAGATAGACAGATAACCTTGTTGACAATGAAAAGAAAGCCAACAATTTTCTTACCAAGGATGCAAAATTCAGTCTAGTATGGATTCAGTCTTTTACCAAAACTACTAATAGTAACTGAACTGAACTGAAATGCTTTTTGTATTTTCTTTATAATTACGTAGCTTGCGAATAAATGCCCAGGCCACTGATTAAATTACTGTTTTACTTTGAAACCTAAACTAAATCAATAAAACGCTTGAAAATAAAACACTAGTCTGGAACTTTGACGTTCAGACCACCAACCAACTACTCTTATCCAATATACAGAATGAAGAGGGCGAATGTTAAACTAGTGACAAGATCCAACCAGTCAGATTCACACTTTCTTTTGGTTATCCCCATAACACAGAGTTCCGCAAGCTGGCCGAACGACCTCAAACACCGATCCGAAGGCATCCCCGATGACAAGCATCTTGCCAATTGTGAAGATCAATTACAACTTCAGGGCCTGAAAAGAAGTTCCAACTCAGTTGCAAGCCATAAGTAACCTTTCAGTGATGACAAAAACACGCCAAGCCGAGATCATTTTATTGCAAGCTTAACTAATGGCCTTTGTGCTCCCAGAATCTCATTCTCACAGTTGACTCGGTTACCGGATTGGGAAATGAACTTTCCTTCAAGCATCTATATCTAATTTTCACACATATCTTCTCCTAATCACATTGGTGAAATTTCAACTACTCTGCAATTACGTTAATCTCCCGAGGTCCAGAATAGAATTTCAGTAGAACCAAATAATGTTCATTCTCTAGCCATTAAATTCAACATCCTAGGGAGGCTATGACATAATTGCAAAAGCTCATGTGAATTAAGTTGGTTGGGATATTGTCTGAGTTGACATTTCCCACATCGAATATACTCAATATTGTGAGTAGAGAGATGATGAGCAGCAAGCAAGCAAATAAATTAGCTTAAGAATGGTACCTTTGAAGCTGCGTCCCACTTTCCATTGACCCAGTCACGATGTGGACGCAAGTCAGAATGCTTGAATGCCAACTCCTCCTTGGTGTCCCTAAAGTACACTGCGTACTTTGAGTCCACATATTGTTTAGCAATCACTCCAATCCACCAGCAATCGTTGTATAGAGCATCAACTTCTTCGAGCAATTTGTAACGATCAATTACTATGGTATCTGGTGGAACGGGCCTTATATGCCTGCTATCAACCTCCTCTCTCAAGAAGTCACTGTCATCCTCGGTTCTCAAGCTCTTGTACTGGACAAGATAGTGTCCTCCTTCATACACTTCAGCAACTGTTGCAGGGAACCATGCGCCTTGAAAACCTTCTTCCTCACTACTAACCTCAACTGGCATTCCGACATGAAAATTCTCATCTCCAGCTGACACAGCTGGCCTTACCGTATGGATTATCTGCAAGACATGTCAAGCACCAATGAAAATCAAAACCAGGCAATCAAGAAACAAATGAAAAGCTTGAGCATCATAAACTCTCAACCAACAGTGCAGGAAAACAACAAAGAAGCCACAATCTCTTGCAACTCACCGTGGATCAATTATATCTAATTTTTACAGGACCTTGCACCAAAGCGTTTCAAATTAATAAGCTACTGCTTATGAACATGTGGGGGATAAGAGGCAAGGACTAGAAAAAAACTCTATATCTCAGTCATCATTTTCTTGAAATCCAAAACCTAGTTATATGCCAATCAAAATACTTATAAAACACAAAAATAGACAGACACCACCAACTAACGTTATAATGTTATATGTTATTTCAGGACTCCAAATCCAAATCATCAAGAACTACCAATCATGTGAAAACAGAAACACGATGGACAATTTGTACACTGCTGCTGGCATTGCCCACCCGTCAATGCTTATCATATGTTGATCACAAGGGAGAAGTTTTATCCAAAGCAAATAAAGAACCTATATTGTGTATTATCCCCCCTAATTGCTTACAGCAATGTAGCATTGTTCCAGCAGCCACAGCAATCCAAACTAAAAACGGAAAATATAGGAAGAACCTCTGATTCTCGAAACAAGATGCTTCACTTATATGTAAAACCACTGCATCATTCGAACATTAATGCAAGACAATCTAACTCCACCTAAACCATAACACCTCAAGCCAACTTTCCTCTAAATTAGCAAGTTCAGATTTTTATAACCCAGCAACAATAATCATGAACACTAGCAACTAAAAGGGACCACAAAAAGAAAGACATCAAACATCACCTCCCTTCCTCGTTTTCCTCTTCGAGGGTAGGCTTCCACTCACCATTCTAATAATTTTAGCAATCCCTATGCATGAGTGGCCTCCAATTTTGAACCAGCATTCACTCCCCCTACACAACAATACCCTAAACCCACATTTCCCCTAAGCTAGAAAGTCCAAATCCATGAGAACCTAACACATGCCACAAACAACAGACTCGCAACCTTAAAAGGACAACACAACACAAGAAAGCCTCCAACATTAAACCCAGAATGCCAGAACACAAACAGAGAAAGCACCACCACCTC
>SOPF01026929.1:79967-94753 GCA_012979155.1 Hypericum perforatum
TAAACCCAGAATGCCAGAACACAAACAGAGAAAGCACCACCACCTCGTCCACATCGATCAGTGATAACTGCTTAGGGCCTTTTAGGGCAAACGCCCACCCCGTTGTCCTCCTAAACCCACATTTCCTCTAAGTTAAATCAAGTTCAAATCCTAAGAAAGAACAAAAAAAAAAAAGACAACAACTTGGTACCCATCAAACAAACCAGAGTTGAAACAATTAATTACCCACCTCCAACTCTTCGCCATCTTTATTAGCTTCTTCCACGGGAGGTTTCCAGACGCCATTGTCCCACTCGCGGTGCACCCGAAGCTCCTCCGCCCCAAAGAATATCTTCTCCTTGGTGCTGATGAAGAACACACCCAACTTCCCATCCTTCTTCCTCTCCTCCACCACGTTCCCCTCCCACCACCCGTCGTTATAGTACGCGTCCACCTCGTCCCCGAACCTAAAGCTCCCGACTTTCTCCTCCGGAGGCACCGGCCGCAGCTGCCCGCAATCGAATTTCTGCTCCAGAGGGACCTTCCCGGCGTCGTCCTTGAAGATGCTGTGGTATCGGACAACGTAACTGCGAGTGTCGGAGCACCGCCGGATCACCGTTCCGGTGTACCAGGAGCCACGGAAGCCGTCCTCGTCGGAGCTGATCTCGACGTGGGTGCCCGGCTTGAAGGCGTAGGGGGAGGAAAGAGGGAGAGGCGGGTATGTGGTCTTGGGTTTGGTGGTGGATCTTGGGGCCAACAGATTCTTTCTGGTGGTGTTCTGCTTCTTCTTCGTCTTCGTCTTGTGGGTTTTGTTGACCATTCTTCGTATAGTCAATTGGATGCGTTCGTTGTGTATATTCTGTGTGTTTGGGGAGGGAGAAGAGGAGGAAAAGGGAAGAGAGGTTTGAGAGGGTTCGGTGATTGAATTCTCAGTTCTTGAGTTTGGGCCAATTGTCTAAAATTGGTATTTAATCAATATTTGGTGACTAAGATGATAATATATCTTATTTATTTTTCAAGATGTCAGAAATTCAATAGGAAAAAATATTGCTTAGAAAAAAATAAAGTCTGAAATTGTTTAAAATTCCGAAAAAGCTCAATAAATTAATTTTTTAAATTAAAAAAATAGGTATTTAAGTATAATCCACCTCAATTTTCTTTACAAAGAAAAGTGGTAGAGGACAAATAAGCTTTAAGGTTTTACGATTTTAACCCTAAGATTGAACAAACATGGTCAAGAATCTTTTAGCGAGGTTTTAGTTAAACCGAAGATTGGAGACTGACACGAAATGGACAAGTACACGAGGAAAGGGAGGTGAAGATAGATGATTTTGGACGAATCTGTATTTTTGTACGACTACTTGTTTATTGGCCAGTTGATTAATTAGGTTCTGTTGGGTGTTATTAGCTGGGCCTATTTGTACTAAACCTGTTTGGTGTCCATATACTTTAGGCTATTTCCTATTTAGTTTTGGGCTACTTACTGTTTATTGCTCATATACTTTAGACTATTTTTTATTTAGCTTTTTTCTATTTCCTGTTAAAGTGTATAACTTAGGCTGTATATATTATATGTGTGTGTGTGTAAACATATATACACACTTTACATTGCTTAAGGAGAGTTTGATGGATTTCTATCAACCTAAATATATGTTTTAGTATGATACGACTTTTAAGTGGTTTAAAATCGCTTAGAAATATATTAAAAATTAATGCAGTTTTTAAGACAACATTTATAATTTTAGTAATCTAATGACTTCTTCTTCGTTCACGTACTAGTTTATGGACCAAACTGGTTGCGTCATGTTTGGTTTTGTGATCCAATCCTGGTAAAGCCCAGTGGCTCATCAAATCGCTTATCTGATTTGAAAGTCAAATTGATTGGGCCAGTCTCAACCACATTCAATAGTCTAGGGGTGTGCATTCGGTATATACCGATCCCGAATACCGAATACCGAATACCGAATATACCGAATACCGAAATTCCAAAAAAATCTATACCGATCTCGAACCGAAATAATTTCGGTATTATACCGAATACCGAACTAAAATTTTGGTATAATACCGAAAATACCGAAAAATATCGAAGTTTAGAAAAGAAATTAGAATCCAATCTGAATTCCAGGCAAAAGTTCATCGAGGAGGGGAGGGAGATGTCGTCGTTGAGGAGGAGCGTCGCTGTCAAGGAAGGGAGGGAGGTGTTGCCGTCGAGGAGGATAGGGGAGAGTTCGGTACGGTATTGCGGTATCGGTATGAAATTTCATACCGTACCGCAATTTTTTTTCTTAGAAAAAAAAAACCGCGCGGTATGCGGTATGGTGAAAAACCGCGCGGTGCGGTATACCGCGGTGTCGGTATTGCGGTATACCGCGGTACGGTGCGGTATTTTGCGGTATTATGCATGTATTCGGTGTGGTACTAAAAACCGCACCCGTACCGTTTTATCGCGGTATACCGCAGTGTCGGTATTTTGCGGTGCGGTATACGTGCGGTTTGTTAAATTTTCGGTACGGTACGGTACGGTACGGTATGCGGTATGCTCGGTTTTTTTCTCACCCCTAGAGGAGGAGCGTCGGTGGGCTGGTAACAGGTTTAACCCCGTGCCTCCATGGTATATGGATTTGTTCATTATTCAGAAATTGTGGATGAAATAATTACTTATGGTTCCTCTGAGGTCTGGCTGGGTTTTTGCTTTCTAATTGTGAAGATCTGCGGAACTCTACTAACTTGGACGATAACGTGCTGCTTAATGTAAATTACACAATTGTGGAAACAGTATGAAACCTGGGAAGATGAGTAGGCGTTGGTTGTATTCTCATATTGTAAATGACCACGTCTTTTGAATTGGGCGACTAAACTGGCTTCTGCTTGATACTGCAATTTAACTCGGGCCTCTATTTGGTTTAGGGTAGTGCAAAGAGTTAGTCGACTTTAGTAATTCGGTATTTCGGGATTACCGAAATAATTTCGGTATATCCCGAAATTATATTGAATACCGAAATTCACTAAAATTTCTCAAAAGTCTATACCGAATTAAATTCCGAATATCGAAATACCGATCCCGAAATACCGAATACCGAAAAAAAATCGGTATTACCAAATACCAAGTACCATTTGCTCACCCCTATTCAATACTCCACTCGCAACCCCGTCGAAGATAAAAGTTCATCTCCTCCCTTCCCCAACATCATCTTATCCCTTCCCTTCCCTCACTCGGAACCAAGTTGAGGGAAATGATGGCATCTTCTACGAGCATCCCTTGCCCTGATGTTGATTTCATTCCCAGAGGAGTCGTCTCGAGGTAACAACCTGATAGTGTCATCTCCTAAATATGGTGTTCAAGCGAAATATGAGAGTTTAGGACCCCCAAAAACAAAAGGCCAACATGGTTTTGTGGCTAGTTTGTGTGTTATATGCTAGAATTTTCTGGTAATGCATTGCGTTGTGGGTGAGGTCTTGTGGATTGCATTGTTTTGGGGTGTGGAGTTTAATCTTGTGTGCTTTTCCTAGGAACCACATCTTGTTCTTGAAGAAACCATGTCTCTGCAATGTCGTTGCTACAAGGGCAATAAACCATTCGGACAATGACGTTACTCTCCGGATTAGTGAAGATGTTCTTCCTTGTCCAGAACCGTTAAACGATTGCCATGGCAACACTCCAGTCGATATTATTCAGAACTTCCCACGTCAGCCTGATACAGAAATAGAAATTGTTCCTCTTCAGGCAACCCAACAAAGTGGGAGGCGTGATTCCAAGAAGCTAAGAGCTGTGTCGCTAGTCAGTGAGGCAGGCCCTTCCGGGAGTCTACCTCCTCATATTACCTATCTCTTAGAGATTGGATTTGATCTTGAGCAGATCAAGGCTATGGCTAGGAATGATCCATCTTTTGCGTATCACAGCTTGGAGGGGAAGGTGAGGCCATTCGTTGAGTTTCTGCTTCATCTAGGAGTGTCGAAATTAGACCTTCCACGCATTATGGTTAGGAACCCCTAGTTGTGTGGATTGAGTCTCTCAAAAAATATTATCCCGAAGATGAAATATTTTGAGACCCTTGGCGTGGACAAGACAAAATGGGCGAAACTGATATCCCATTATCCACCTTTCCTTAGTAATGGCCCCCAAAAGGTTGAGGCAACTATTGAGTTCCTGTATGAGATGGGCCTCTCAGAAGAGTCAATAGGAAAGCTTCTAAATCAGCATCCGATGATTATATGCCTGAGTATACAGGACCAGTTGCGGCCAAAAGCCGCGTATTTCCAGTCTTTAGGGGTTGATGTTGCGTTACTGCTGCGTGGTTTTCCCCAAATTATGAGTCTTAGCCTGGAGGCCAACCTAAAGCCTGTCACTGAATTCTTCCTAGGAAATGGTTTCAGCATAGAGGAAATTGGTATTATGATCACAATGTATACACGTCTGTATGGTCTTAGTTTGAAACAGAATATAGTACCTAAGTGGGAATTCTTCTTAAAGACGGATTATTCGCGAAATGATCTTCTCAAGTACCCTGTATATTTTGGATACAGCTTAGAAGACAGAATAAAGCCGAGATACAACAAGATAAAAGAATTGGGAGTCAATTTGTCTCTAGGCTGAATGCTCATCCTATCCAACGACAAGCTTGAGGTGTTACTAAAAAAGAAGACTGAGAAATGAAGACAGTTCACTGGAAGAATTTCTGCACGTGCAGAAAGACGATACAATGTAATCATCAAACACTTGAAGATCAATTCGAAAAGGTAAAGATTTTGTTCTAGTTACAAATGGTGTACATGGATTCAAACTGCTGACTAGGATACATTTCCCTGCTGGCCCTTCAAAGATGAGGTTTTCTAGTTTTTTAGGCGTGATTGCTGAGTGTCCAATATTCATTTATTCATTAAAAGGATAACTACGAAGTAGTAGTTAGCAGATACTTTTATGTTGTTGTAGCTGAATGCTAGCTTTTGGAGGGGAAGACGAGACATGGAACCTGGGAACCCAAGAGCTAAGTTCGATATTCTACCCACTACCTTATTACACTGCTGAGTACAATGAAAAAACCTCTACTTAGTATGAAACTAAGTTCCTAGTTACTACTTCATCCCAAGTTGGCTACTTGGCTAGGCAATTGGACACTAAAATAACCAAGGACCAAATACTTGGTAACTTAAATCATGTGGCCACTTGTCATTTTATAGTCAAACTGGTATTGTTTTTATAACAAGATCATGGGTGTGTAAATAGAATTCAATCTAAATCCATATTATCCATAGTAATCAAGATCCATACGATCGGAAAGAATTAACCATTATCCTCACATCCATGAACTTTAAGATCAATTTTTAAGGTCCCTTGATTTTTCAAAATTGATTTCTCCATCCCAAAATTTGATGATAATATATTCTCAGATCCCTATAAACAAAATATGTCATTCTCTTTGTTGTCTTTTTGGATGGGACTCGTTAACGTTCGGATACTAGATAAAGTATGGTTTGTTATATTTAGTGTCGTTATGTGAAGAATTTGACTTTTATGCAATCAAACCATCTTCGACTATTCCAATTACAATAGAAAATTTGTCAAGTATTCCATCTCTTTCCATGCCAACGAATGGATGGATCCGTGGGCTTAATCGACTGAGGGACATCGGTTATCAAAACCTCCTACTTTTCCTTGACTCTCGGGTGATCTAGGAGCTGTTTGTTTTTGGGTGGTCTTGTACAGCTCAGGTTGCTTCTGGTACCTCCTTGTTATTGTGGGGGTTGGTTTCCATTACTAGTAAATTTCCCCTATATATATAATCATTTTTCCGAAAAAAAAAAACCATAGGGGCTAATTATTGCAATGCGGTACTTGTTACTTCAAATTTCAATGGGAAAGTCTGTCATCTCATCCCAACTTGGCTATTCGACGATCCATTACACGTTAAAGTTGCGTCTGGTAATACAACTACGCCTAAAACTAAATTTTTTATATGAAAAAGAGATACGGTGAACATTCTTAGGTGTTATCACATCTATAATATATATATATATATATATATATATATAACTGTTCTAATTCAAATGAGATTAAACATGACAAGATCCAAATTTGAAAATAAAAAATCTAGAGGCCTAAGTTGCTTCTTTTGTCCAAATAGTAAGCACTTAAAAAACAAGGTTTTAAAAATGTGGTCTGACTGGTGGTTCAACCGGTTAGACCATGAATTATGACCCAAAATGTCTCGAGTTTACATGAAAAAACTGTAACCTTGCGGACCGTCAAATTTATGGTCGAACCAGGCGATTTTTCTAGAAAATTGGGACAGATTGGTAGTTCGACCATAAATTTGATATTTTTATATATTTTTTGTAGAATTTATAGATTATTTTCCTATATACTTATCTATATTTCAAAAAATTACATTAAAATATGAAGAAAAAATAAGTCCGGTCCAACCAGTAGTTAAGCTAATCAAACCGATTGACCCAAGGTCAGACCCAAATTTGGATCGATCTCCGAGTCATTTTTAAAACCTGCTTAAAAAACAATGACCAAAGACTTATGTAGGCAGCTGTCATTTGGCAGCTGTCATTTTATAATCAATTGATTAGGTATAACTATATGTCAGCCAGATTCATATGGTCGGTAGAAAGACAAAACTTGGGCCCCTACACATTAATAAATCTTCATAATTAAACACAAAGCTTAGGCCACTAGACATTGTTAATCTTCCTAAGAATATTAACAAATTACCAGCAATGTCATACTCTCCACCCTAATCCCGGCTCTAATTTATGACTCGGAAGATTTCCAAGAAGCTATCCAATCCAACCGACCTCTTCTTTATTATAATTCGAAGCTCTTCTCGATACATTTGTTGTATTAAAGTTGATTGTCTCCAGCTACTAGCCCGCCGGGATCGACGACCACATCAAGTGGGTTTTATTATTTAGGTGATTAACGAATAACGACGAAAGGGCTGAGGCGAGCAAAGTAATTTTATATGAGTTGGTCAAAGCTTTCTCGTTATCTTTATAAACATAACATGATAGTCCCCTTATTTTTCTAGCTACAACTCACTCCCGCATATTATAAACCCGGAACCCTGAACCCAAAAAAAAAAGAAAAAAGAAAAAAGCGAAGCCAAGTCTATTCCTTCTCAGACGTCGAGAGATGGGAAATTCCTTGCCGGTGCCGGTGCCGGTGCATCGACACGATGTGATAACTCATGAAAAGGGAGAGGAAGATGGAGAGTTGAATTGTGCTGCATGTGGGAATGAGATTCCAGGTCAGATTTCCTTCTGGTGTGCTGAATGTAAATCTCATTTTCACGAGAGGTGTACAAAACTTGAAGAAGAACTCAGGCTCTTCTTCCATACCTGTCGAGTCATCCTCTATAATGAACCTTACCTTACATTATGCAATTCCTGCCTTTCGGATATAACCAAGAGTTACATCTACCGATGTGAAAAGTGCAACTTTAATATATGTCTAGAGTGCGCACTTGCGGCTCTTTCCCTCGTCGATGGCGATGGAGAGAGTGCGGAAGAACGCATTCTATATCCTTGTCATCGTCACCCATTGAAACCACTTCCCATAGGACCCGACTCGTTATTGTCTTGTCAAATCTGCCACATTCCTTGCTCATCATCAACACCAACTTGGGGTTGTGGACCATGCAACTTCCATCTCCACAAGCCATGCCTTGACTTTATCCCTGAAATGGTAGAAGTCGAGGATTCCTGGAGTCTTCAAACATGTCAACATCAAAAATGTACTGACTGTGACAAATCCATCCCTTCGAACCTGCTTATACTTGACGAAATAACGTATGTTTGTTTGTGCATCTTTTGTTGTATTGTACGCAGACTGGAATATGAGTCTTCTTCCCAAGTTCCAAAAGTCATCAACCATTTGATCCATCCATGCCCTGATCTCAAGCTTATACTTTCTCCATCCTCAACTTGCAATGCATGTTTCCTTAGACAACACCACCTTTTCTACCATTGCAATACCTGCGACTTCTATTTGTGTCTCGATTGTACCCAACTTCCCCATTTTTGTCATTGGCACCCACTCAAGCTCTTGAGAAATATAGAAGACACCATTGACAACCATATATGTCACTTATGTGAAAGATTCTGTTCGGAATCATTTTACAGTTGCATCATCGACCTTTGTCAATTCTACGTTCACAAGTCCTGCATTGATGCCTTACCTTACAAGATGACCCATCTTCTTTTCAATAAACCCCTCGTTCTACTTCATGTTCCTTCTTTTGAGTGTACGACTTGCAACCGTCTCTGTTCGGGGTTGACATTCTATTGCAGTGAACTCAAGTACAAGTTTTGTGTCAAATGTATCTTGTGGCCGGAAAATGTACTCAACGATGATGGAAGATTCACTAGTGTACTACATTGGCATCCATTGAGTCTATGTGAAACCAGAATAGAAGACAAAAGGAGAAGATGCTTTTTGTGCAAAGAATTTTGCATCGCTTGGAGTTTGTGCTACAAATGTAGTGAGTGTGGTTTGTTTTTCCACATATCATGTGCTGAATCACCTAGAGAACTTGAGCATCCGAGTCATCCGCATCACCGACTTGCTCTTACTAATAGGTCTTCTTCGTATTCAAATGAAGATGTGACCTGTGGACTATGTCTCAAAAGCTTTTCACGAGACTTTCCCCTTTGTGGCCTGGTCTATCGGTGTCAAGAATGTGATTTTCAATTGGATACTCAATGTGCTACTTTCCTGCCATCGGTGGAGTACGAAAGACATCCTCACCTTCTATATGTAGTGGTCAACATGTACGGCAACACATTTTGTAAAAAATGTTACAAATCCTGCAAAGGCTCGTCTACGATCCATTGTGCAGATCGGGGATGTGATTTTAGCCTTCATCTTCAATGTGGTCTATTACCTCTCATGGTCAAGCATGTTTGTCATGTTCATCCTCTCATCCTGAAAGAATACTATGTCGAAGACAATGGATCAGATGTGTTTGCGTGTCACATTTGTGAAGAGGAACGAGATCCACGACTCCGAGTTTATTGTTGCTCACAAGGTTGCCTAATGATATGCGACGTGAAGTGCGTGCTAAATGAGGTGTGTTTATACTGTTTTATTTATTTATTTATTTATTAAAACAGTACATCATGAGAAACAAATTCAAGCAGCACGTCACCGTCATTGTATATTTTTTAATATTTTTGGGTATTCACTATGTTAGGTTCTGCCATTGCTCCGCGGCGAGCATGGAGAGGTGGAATTGAGAACGCCATTTCCACAAGTTTCATGCAGGGTAGTCAACAACCATTCGGACTGGGAACAGCTTTTGTTGAGTTCTTCAAGTGAAAGTGAAGAAATTAGAGATGGGGTCCAAAATACCAATCACGTTTTCAGCTATGACGAGTTTTGGGGTTCTTTTCCTGATTTAGAGGATGCTTATGGCGTCGAAACTTCAAATGAAGAGTTAATCGCGGAAGAAGACGTGTCTGAAGAGGAAAGTATTGATGGAGAAACTGAAACTAGTTCTGTGTCAGAATATTATTCAAGAGGAATCTGCACCAGCTTTGAAATTCAGAGATATTCATTTACTTGGAAGGCCTTGTCACACTACACGAAGCTTCTCCATTCTCCATTTTACCTTAGATTTTGTTTTCTTGGAAGGTGCTATGATGGATCAATTGTCACAGGAGCTTATGCACTTCCGCAAGAACTTGGTCCAATATACGAAGAGTTCTTCGGAACGTACAACATCATTGACAACAAATGCAGTCTCAACTACGTGCTAATGCAACATCTGGTTTTCATCACCTGTTGTGTTCTTTACGAGATGCGGATGACCAAAGTTGTTGACGTTCGAAAGGAAACGATCAAAGAGTGGTTTGGATGGTTCAGATTTGTTGAAGAGAGGGGCATCTTCAATGTTGGGATTCTAGCAGGAAACATCAAGCAACTTTGGCAAGCTCATTACTACATTCAATCAAGGCAGATCGTGGAAGACAAAACATTGCGGCTGGAGCGAGGGCTTGAGCAAGTTTCTATGTACAAAGCAGAACTAAGGACCCAAATGGATGAACTATGGATCAAGATGCATAAGGCGGAGACAAGCCACCAGAAGTTGCAGCTGATGGAGAAAGAACATGAAACCTATAGAGTGGTTGGGTCACGGGGCCCGATGAAAAAAACGAGGAGTGATGCTTTAGAAATTAAATGGAGAAACTGTTTTGATGCTGTGGTAACCTATCCCGGAAATTTTCCATCGAATTAGAGTACAATCAATCAAAAAATGTCGTTTGTTGAGAGTTGTTAATCATTTTTACATGTAATTTTTTCCCTCCAAAGAAAATTTCACTTCGATATTCTCCAAAGGAAATGTCGCTTCGACTATCCTTTGCTCGGCTTGAGATGGACTATATTATATTACCTAAATAAACCCACAATTCAGATTTATCGGTGCTTACAGTTTGGCAAATAAATATTGACAATTTCGCTTACATTTATTGGCTTGATTCTCTATTATCATATAACATTATTGCAGTGCCCGTAGAGTCAAACAAAAAGTTTTGGATGTTGAGTCAAACAAACAAGTTTGGCTGAGATGAGAAATATTAACAACAGTCAATGACCTTTTGATTTATTTAAATAGTATGATGTCTTCGTGGTACTGTAAATGATATTTTTTTCACTAAATTTTGAAGAAATCGTAAGTCGTAAGATCGCGAGTTTGTTCTTTGACTACACAGTAAAATATTAATAAAATTTTAAACTTTTCAAAAGAAGAAATATGTGTTACTCAGTAAGATATTCTTAAAGAACATGGTAGTGAATATGCAAATTGATCAAACTATGTAACAATTACAAAAAATAAATGATACGACATTTTCGGAATTGCATGCGGCACAACTTTTCTGACATTAATTCTATATCGAGAAGTAAAGAGAACAAGTTGCAATTCACCTGCCTACTCGGTTAAAATTCTTCAGAGCTATAAAAAAATCTATTGAAAAAGCCTTCTCGTATTCGGACAACTAATGAGTTGATCCCCACTTTTGGTTTTAAAGATAGAATTTTAGAGTCCGAGTTACGTTTGATCCAGTAGCATAAAGAGAGGGATTTGAGAAGTCCAGAATTCGATACTTGTCATTGTAATAGAATAGTTATTAGAATAACATCTAAAAAAAATTTAGAATTTTAGAGATCACAGACTTCATAGTTGCTTGTCTCATCCCAAATTGACTCTGGAACCGGGAATTAAAATAACAAAGAACAGAGTGCATCTCAATCTAGATCCGTATTATGAGTAGTTACCTAGATCCATATAATCCGGAAGAGTTTGACCTATATTAAAAAAAAGACAAATTATTCTTACGTCCTTGATGATTTTTCAGTCCTCAAAATTGGATGATAATATACTCTACAGTTCTTACAACCGAAATTTGTTATATTCATCAACAAACCCCATTCGAAAAGTATACAATTTGATTTTCACTCAAAAAATAAAATGAAAGTTCTAAAATGCCCTTCCCACTCGTATATTTTCATCAAATTTTAGGGACGAAAAAATCATTTTTGAAAATTCAGGAACCTTAAAAAAGTTGACTAGGAACTTAAAAATAATTTACCCTAAAAAACATCAAAAGAAAGACAAAATTAGGGTCAATAGCCATTAATCAATCTTTCAAGGGAAGACAAAACAGAAGGTGGTAACGTGATAACCACCCAGGTGCGGTCTAATGGATAGACTCCTTTAGCACACATAATGAAATAGTAAAAAATTTGTGCATATCGAAGGCGTTCTTATTGAGATCCTGGATCAATTTAAGGTCCGCTTTATTCAAATGGTGACAGAGAATACCAACATCCATGTTGATTTTTTTGGGAGCAAATTATCCCCTAATCTCTGATTTTAATTGAATTCTCTTATCAAACATGTCAACATCAAAAATGTACTGACTGTGACAAATCCATCCATTCGAACCTTCTTTTCCGTATAGTTGACGATTATAGTTATGCTTGTTTGTGCATCTCTTGTTGTATTGTACGCAGACTGGAATATGAGTCTTCTTCCCAAGTTCCAAAAGTCGTCAACCATTTGATTCATCCATGCCCTGATCTCAAGCTTATACTTTCTCCATCCTCAACTTGCAGTGCATGTTTCTTTAGACAACACCACCTTTTCTATCATTGCAATACCTGCGACTTCTATCTGTGCCTCGATTGTGCCCAACTTCCCCATTTTTGGCACCACTCAAGCTCTTGAGAAATATAGAAGACACCATTGACAACCATATATGTCACTTATGTGAAAAGTTCTGTTCTGAATCATTTTACAGTTGCATGATCGACCTTTGTCAATTCTACGTTCACAAGTCCTGCATTGATGGCTTGGCTGACAAGATGACCCATCTTCTTTTCAATAAACCCATGGTTCTACTTCATGTTCCTTCGTTTGAGTGTACTACTTGCAACCGTCTCTGTTCGGGGTTGACATTCTATTGCAGTGAACTCAAGTACAAGTTTTGTGTCAAATGTATCTTGTGGCCGGAAAATGTAAACGATGATGGAAGATTCACTAGTGTATTACATTGGCATCCATTGAGTCTTTGTGAAACCAGAATAGAAGACAAAAGGCGAAGATGTTTTTTGTGCAAAGAATTTTGCATCGCTTGGAGTTTGTGCTACGAATGTAGTGAGTGTGGTTTGTTTTTCCACAAATCATGTGCAGAATTACCCAGAGAACTTGAGCATCCGATTCATCCGCATCACCGACTTGCTCTTACTAATAGGTATTTCTCGCATTCAAATGAAGATGTGACCTGTGGACTATGTCTAAAAAGTTTTTCACGAGACTTTCCCCTTTGTGACCTGATCTATCGGTGTCAAGAATGTGATTTTCAATTGGATACTCAATGTGCTACTTTCCTGCCATCGGTGGAGTACGGAGAACATCCTCACCTTCTTTATGTAGTGGTCAACATGTATGGCGACATATTTTGTGAAAAATGTCATAAATCCTGCGAAGACTTGTCTACGATCCATTGTGCAGATCGGGGATGTGATTTTAGCCTCCATCTTCAATGTGGTCTATTACCTCTCATGGTGAAGCATGTTTGTCATGTTCATCCTCTCGTCCTGAAAGAATACTACGTCGAAGACAATGGATCAGATGTGTTTGCGTGTCACATTTGTGAAGAGGAACGAGATCCACGACTCCGAGTTTATTGTTGCTCACAAGGTTGCCTAATGATATGCGACGTGAAGTGCGTGCTAAACGAGGTGTGTTTATACTGGTTTTTTTAATTTATTTACTAAAACAGTACATCATGAGAAACAAATTCATGCCAGCACGTCGCCGTCAATGTATATTTTCTAATATTTTTGGGTATTCACTATGTTAGGTTCTGCCATTGCTCCGCGGCGAGCATGGAGAAGTGGAATTGAGAACGCCATTTCCAGAAGTTTCATGCAGGGTAGTCAACAACCATTCGGACTGGGCACAGCTTTTGTTGAGTTCTTCAAGTGGAAGTGACGAAATTAGAGATGGGGTCCAAAATACCAATCAACTTCTCAGCTTTGAAGAGTTTTTGGGTTCTTTTCCTGTGTTAGATGAGGAGGATACTTCTGGTGTCGAAACTTCATTTGACGAGTTAATGGAAGTTGAAGAGTTAATCGGCGGGGAAGAAGACGAGTATGAAGAGGAAAGTATTGATGGAGAAACTGAAACTAGTTCCGTGTCAGAAGATTATTCAAGAATAATCGGCACCAGCATTAAAATGGAAGTTCAGAGATATTCATTTTCTTGGAAAGCCTTGTCAAACTTCACGGAGCTTCTCCATACTCCTCCATTTGGCTTTAATTTATTAAATCTTCGAAGGTGCTATTATGGATCAATTGGCATAGGAGCTTATGCACTTCCGGAAGAACTTGGTCCAATATATGAAGAGTTCTTTGGAACGTACAACATCATTGACAACAAGTGCAGTCTCAACTACGTGCGAATGCAACATCTGGTTTTCATCACCTGTTATGTTCTTTACAAGATGCGGACGATCAAAGTTGTTGACCTCGAAAAGGAAACAATCAAAGAGTGGTTTGGATGGTTCAGATTTGTTGAAGAGAGGGGCATCTTCAATGTTGGGATTTTAGCAGGAAACATGAAGCAACTTTGGCAAGCTCATTACTACATTCAATCAAGGCAGATCGTGGAAGAAAAAACATTGCGGGTGGAGCAAAAGCTTGAGCAAGTTTCTATGTACAAAGCAGAACTAAGGACCCAAATGGATGAACTATGGATTAAGATGCATAAGGCGGAGGCAAGACACCAGAAGCTGCAGCTGATAGAGAAAGAACATGAAACCTATAGATCAGTGGTTGGGTCACGGGGCCCGATGAAAAAAGCGAGAGCTGATGCTTTAGAAATTAAATGGAGAAACTGTTTTGATGCTGCGGTAACCTATCGCGGAAATTTTCCATCGAAATAGAATACAATCAATCCAAAAATGTCATTTGTTTAGTTGTTAATCGTTTTTACATGTAATTTTTTCCCTCCGAAAATAATATCACTTCGATATTCTCCAAAAAAAATGTTACTTCGACTACCCTTCGCTCGGCTTGAGATGTTAGTGATGGACCTATATTACATTACCTAAATAAACCCACAATTCAGATTTATCGGTATTTACAATTTGGCAAATAAATATTGGCTTACATTTATTGGCTTGATTCCCTATTATCATACACCATTATTGCAGTGCCCGTAGAGTCAAACTGACGTAGCGTAGGATCTAATTTTACTCAATCTAACTTTCAGATTCTTGCAACACACTCAACTCAA